>BGPR01029008.1:0-16213 GCA_013235015.1 Araneus ventricosus | reverse complement strand
CTTCTATACTAGTGGGGTTGCTGTTCCGAAAGGGGTGAGAAGGCAGTTGGGCTAGTTGGGCTTGGGGTAGAGATAAACGATGAAAGGCCTTCCATTCACATCTTTCACCACCCGTAGTGAGAAGAGAAGGGGAAACGGAGTGGCCGAATCTGTTTTTCCTATCCATTAGTAAACAAACCTCCGTATACAACTGTACTCAGATTTTGAGAACCCTCAGTGGTCAGAGGGTCAAACACAGCTGCAGATCTTATCACTCTGACTCCTAAGCTGGCCGTAACCGGCCATGCAACTTCTATACTAGTGGGGCGGATTTCGGTCGGTTGCTGTTCCGAAAGCGGGGAGAAGGCAGTTGGGCGAGTTGGGCTTGGGGTAGAGATAAGAAATGAAAGGCCTTCCATTGACATCTTTCACCACCCGTAGTGAGGAGAGACAGGGAAACGGGGTAGACGAATCTATTTCACCTATCCATTAGTAAACAAACCTCCGTATACATCTGTACTCAGATTTTGAGAACCCTCAGTGGCCAGAGGAATAAACACAGCTGCAGATCTTATCACTCTGACTCCTAAGCCGGCCGTAACCGGCCATGCAACTTCTATACTAGTGGGGCGGATTTCGGTCGGTTGCTGTTGCGAAAGCGGGGAGAAGGCAGTTGGGCTTCGGGTAGAGATAAGAATTGAAAGGCCTTCCATTCACATTTTCCACCACCCGTAGTGAGGAGAGACAGGGAAACGGGGTGGACGAATCTATTTCACCTATCCATTAGTAAACAAACCTCCGTATACATCTGTACTCAGATTTTGAGAACCCTCAGTGGTCAGAGAATTAAACACAGCTGCAGATCTTAAACCACGATAATACGATAATTATCTACTTAAATGATCATTTTATAATAAAATTTCAGAAATGTTTGTAACTTCCGCTTCTTCTAAGCAGACTACACTTCATGTTAGAATAACCCAATTTTAATTACGAATTTTTAGCAGCAAAACTGAAATAGTGGATCGTGAGCTAATTAACCGTAAATGAAACAAAGTGATTCCATCTTCGGAACAACGAAACACTGATAAAAACTTGATGGATGATGTCGAAAGACAAATGCTTCTGCCTTTGTCTATTCGGACAGTTCGCTGTGCGGTTATCACTCATTTTGAAAATAACTTTTACTGCAAATTATTTTTTCGAAAGACCTTGATTTCTAATGCCCAATTTTCCGTCTTACATGAAATATAAAACCTTGTACTCCCCCGCTTATTCTGAGATAATATTAAAGTTAGTTTTGAAGAACATTGATTTTATGTTTAATATTATAATTTTTATGGAAAAATCTAATGTTATATTTTCTATACTATAATTTCTCAATATACAGTTTTCTTGTATCATTAGTTTCCTTTAATTTTTTCAGTTTGTTCATTCCACGTAATTTAAATATAAACAGAGATCGGTTGGTGTTTTAGGTAAAAATATCCTCCACTTTTCGATTATATTTCAAGCTAATTTTGCAGATACTTCAGAAGAAGTTGATATCCTAACAGTATGAATATGGAAGCTAAGGCTGTAACACTTTTTCTTCCTGGATACCCTAAAATATCTTGAGATACCCTGTGGAGTAATTATATATCCTATCTTCCCTTTTCTACTAAGACTTAGCAACAATAATCTCTTTCCTACAGTTCGAAGCAATAATCTTAAAAATGAGCATTGAGGCCGCGGCGGCCTAGTGGTAAGGTCTTGACCTTGGGGCCGGAGGGTTCCTGGTTCGAAACCCAATTCCACTGAAGATCCGTCGTGTATGGAGCCTTCTGTTCGTTAAGTCATACTTAGTGGTCAAACGCCCTCCATTTGGTGTGGCGTAAAACTACCCACACTGGCCCGGCCTACCAAAGAAGGGTGTGGAAGAATGGAGAGAGGGGTACCAGCCCAGGCGTCGCCCTCGTCATCTGGCCGCGGCTCAAAATTGCGAGGTCCGTCCCAAAATAGTCCTCGTGTTGCTTCAAAAAGCGGGACGTTAATATAACCAAACCAATCAAAAAGGACATTTTACAGACGAGACTTTTGATCTTCAGAACTCTGTCACATAAAACTATATTTTAATTTTTATTTTGAGAAACCTAGCTTCAGCGGGCTCCCGTGTTGTAAAAATAAAGGATTCGTCTATTCCTCCTTGCTTGTTTGAAATAGTTTTATTTTTTAAGAATCCAGTAGACTCCGCTTCATGTGATCACTTCGGGACTCAAGAATTTTGATAACATTAACCGATTGATAACAATAACCGAATTGGGTAAAAACAACTATACTTTTATCACATCAAGGGAAAAGAAATTAAAATGGAAAAGAAAACACTTACCTCAGTGCTATCTATAATTTATTACAAAAATAACAATTAAAAAATTCATTAATTGTTGCTAGACGACAATTATCCCTTAACAGATCATTTATATTGTACGAACTCGTATAGTTTTGTAAAAAGTTCTTATACGACGCTGCTTGCCGCTCTTCAAAATATCACGGGCTTGGCTCGTTTCGGCGTTCAGTTGGAAGGTCTCCTTCAACACATTTGTCCCTGTCGGAATCATCAACTTTTATTTAGCAAATTTCCATGTATGTTAGTGTGGCAGCTACTGGAATGTCCTTGTCAATGGACATCCATTCTTCATACTCTTCCTTTTGCATACTTTCATGAGGTTCAATAACAATTACCGACGATCACGTCCCTTCCCGTTAAATGGACGACCTTCAATGAGAGGTCATGAAAAATAAACACCGAAATTCTTGGGACGTGTGGGGAAAAGTGGCCCCCCGATGTTTCCTTACAAGTCGAGTGAGAAATTTTACTAATGTCAATCGCTAACGATGGCTGAAAATGAGGGATTGGTAAATTCTCTACCTCAAAACTGATAACATTAAACGATGTAGTGATCACCCTAAACGAATAATTGTGTATACATTTGAATGCGTTGGTTTGGGGACAGAGGTTTTTTAATAATATAAAGCGAATGATAACATTAACCTCGATCACATTAAGCGAAGTCTACTGTAGAGCGAAAAGTAGTTGAAAAACGTGTTTTAATGCAAATGATTGCTTCCTTTACTTTACGCCACCTGGCAATGGCTCCAGGCCAAGTGCCCAGACCGCCTAACTCTAGTAACGCCACAGATAAAGGGCGTAGCTCGCCATCCTAATCGTTTCGTTCAATTAGTCCGTCCTCTGAATGTTCAATTAAAATCATTAACTGTTTACGCAGTTTCCTCTTTATCTTCAACATTAGGGAGCATTTCTGCTCCACCTCAGATATATTGCTAAATTTTTAATTCCAAACAAATCCTCTCATTTCTGATACTTTCTCTTGAAATTAGCTGTTTTATAATTATTTTTTCTATAGAGGTGGTGATCTTATGATGATCTATAATTAAAAATAGGCTTTTAATATGTAACAACGATAACAGATGGCGACACTAGTCCATGGCTTTTCTTCCAAAAGTTGACACCATCCGACTAAGTTTTCAGAAGGAAAACAAATCAATAATGCTCTTGGGAAGAGTTAAAAATATTCATAAAATATGAGGAGTAGTTAACTTAATAAGAAAACCACGAAATATAGCTTGATTTTAAAATTTAAATGCGATTTCTTTTTAGGTTAATATTATTTGTTAATGAAAAAGTTTAGCCTTGCAAAGGATATTAATATTTAATCCGATTAAATAGGGTATTTAACCTATTAAATATTGATGTTGCGAAAACGCAACATTAATTTCTGAATTGTTTTAAATATATGTTCTACGTTTTGTATGTCCGAAGTAATATTTGTGTATTTGATTCTCTATACTTTAATTTTTTGTAATAAATCTTTTGTTTCCACAATAGTTGAATTTTAACACCTGCAAAAAAATTATTTTTTTCTGGTGTTTTAAAAACAAAAACAAAGTCCACTTTCAAATAACAACTGTAGATGACAGCCAATGCCGAATTTCCAATTTGATTCACATTTCTAAATAATGTTTTTTAATATCGGTTTGGACTGATGTTGCGAAAATGTAACATTTTGTATCTCTTATGAAAATAAATTTAATTTTATGGAAACAACTTAAATGTGTTCTTAATGCTGTAAGAAGTGTTAGAAAACTGTCTGGTGCACTTCCGATAAAAAAAACACGGGTAGGTCTTAAGGTATCTGAACACGTTGAAAAATCGATTTTCGGCCAAAATTCCCATTTTTTTTTTTAATTTTTGATGAGTTGGATAGTTCATTCATTTACCTGTCTAAAACATATTTACTTTTGTCGGTACGTTAATTAGAAGATGAGATATTAATTGTTTTATAACAAACCGAAAACCGGAAGTGGGCGTTTAATTAACCGGAAGTTGTCATTTAACGGAGAGAATCCTGTCAAAAATTCTTTCAAACTGCATTTTTTCAAGTTAATATGATGTTAGTATATTTTTAGGATTTTTTTTAAAGTTTAGATACTTAATTTAAGCGCGTGGCAAAACTAAAATTTATTTTTTAGATTTTTCTCAAAACTAGATGTTATGCATAATTTTCACACTTCAAACATGATAACTCAAGATATTATCATTCGATTGTTCTGAAATTCTGTGAACACTTTCTTCAAATGTGTCTCTAGTGAATGTACTAGAATAATGTATAATGTAGCAATATTTTTTTTAATTAAGGTCTTTTATTTGAAAAATGACATGAAAAATTTGCTGAAAATCTCATAATGATTGTTCGATTAGCTCTAAAATTTTTATTTATACAAAGAATGTTAAGATTCTAGGAAAAACACTAGTCCATAGTATGTAGTTTATTTTAGTACTAGTTTTATTTGAATTATTACAAAAATTTGACCTCTAGCATGTTTGAAGTTTTTGGGAATTTCCTCTAAAAAGCAGCAGAAATTCAAGATTTTTGTAAATTTATAATAATTTATACTCAAAAATCATACTCTAAAATTAATCTTTATTAAATTCGAATCTAAAAACATATTTAGGTGTTTCTATTTCACAATTTTAAAAAAAAGTGCTCCGAACGTGTTCGGATACCAGTGGGTTAAAACCGTGTGTGCAAGAGTTTGGAACATGAACAATATATTCTGAATAATGTTTGAGTTGCTGAATTATTTATTGAGATATTTTAGAAATTGAAATATTAATCCTAAACCATGAAAGCTGAACCACCTAGACCTTTTTACAAATCATCTGCACATATTTATTACAAATCTAATCTAAAAGTACACCACATGGCCAAAAAAAGTCGTTATGTGAAATAAACATGCATATACATAAGAGCCCCTGATTGGTCCTGTATTACAGCGATTTAAAAAGTTCCTCTGCTTATTTATTTTTGAAAAAGTGCTGAAGCACTGTCAATTTGATCATTTCTGCAACAAGTATGTATGAAGTTGCTCAATGCAGACGCGGGAAAGATTTTTCAGATTTTATTTTATTTCAATATTGTGGTAATTTATCGATTGTAATGTTCCCAACTACCTATAAGGTGTGTCCAAATGAAAAGGAGACTACAGTTATATGTAAAATATTTTAAGCTAATTCATCTACTTCTAATTACAGTTCATGTGGAACAGAACAACTATAAATAATCGCCATTGACATTGATACACTGATCCCAGCGCGTAGGAAGAGACTGGAGGGCTTCAGTGTAGAAACTGCTGGGTCAGGAAAGCACCTATTCTTCCCGTCTTCTGATTTTCTGACAGATGCTTGGGCACCCACTGTGCACAAAGTTTGTCACAACCAAGCTTTTTGTGGATTATGTGAGGCAAAGTTCCTTTGCTTATCGTCAGTTCTACATCAATTTCACGTGTGGTGATCCGACGATTTTGCCGTATGAGCTCATCCACAGCCGAAATCGTGGCACTGCTGTTCACAACTTGCGCCTGCCCAGGGCGTGGCAAGTCCTTGATGTTTACTCGTCCCGATCATAATGCTGACAAAACCGGAATATGGTGCAGCGTGAGATACACTGCTTTCCGTACACCTCTTTCATCCTGCGATAAATTTGTGAAGCATGCTCCCCTTCTTCCCGAAGAAACTGGATAACTGCTCTTTGTGCTGATCTGGAGGAATTCATCATGCAACGAACTGCGGAGACAACTCTCCAGAAATGAGGATATTGATGCGAGACAGTTAACTGCGCTACTGAAAAGATTAGGAAATATCTATACCAAACAATAAACACGATTATAAATATCTTTAAAGTAAGAACGTGTCAACAAATGATACAAATGGGAAATGATTTTATTTTGCTTAACAATGAGATATAATTTCCAATAATTAACTGAAATGAGTGTTTTTCGCGCTCTTGCCATGTTAAAGCAATTACAAATATTCATAGCAGCCTAAAGGTTAATATTTTAGTCGTCAACAATTTTTGCATTTTATATGTTTTAGTAAATAATTATGTTCAGTTAAGAGATGATACTCAAATGAAATTTTCAGAAATAATTTATTTTATTCTTTATACTTATTTAATGTGTCATATAAAAATAAATAATTAAAAACTTGTGAAGTATAACGTTTAAATTCTGGCAATATAGAATTGAATCTGGCAACCTATACTAGGATCAATTATATCTATATATTTAAAATAATTTACTTCCCCCATTATGTTAACGTAAACATCAAAATGTAAAGCTAAAAAGAAAAAAAAATCAAAAATCATTCATATGAATTGCGATTTAGAAAATTCGTTTAGCTTTGAAAACTCTTTTAGTTAAAAATCCGAAAGTTTTAGAGGTTAATCGAAGAACATATGAATGGAAATTACTTTATTAAGAGAGTCGGAACCCCTATACCGACAATGTTAAATTGGCCATTTCTATGAAGCTTTTCTCAAAATCTGTTGTAAATACATGTTTGAAATTTTATATACAAGTAAAGTACATCTTTCTCCTTACACTGAAATTTTTTTTAAAACTCAATAATTTATTGTTTACACAATTTTGTGTGTCAAAACCGATAATGTTAAATTGGCCATTTTCGACGTACTTTTTCTCAAACTCTGTTACAGATACATGTTAAAAATTTTTTATGTCAGTAAAGTAACCCTTTCCCAATATGCAGACATGAGGTTTTCGTTATTTTTTTATTTTATATATATACAAAAGATTTAATTGGAAATAGTGAAATTTCACCGTATTTTGACATCAAAAACTTTTAAAAAATAATTAATTTTAATAAACGTTCATGTCAGTATAATGAGAAAGGTGTACTTTACTTGTATAAAAAAAATTCAAACATGTATCTATAACATATTTTGAGAAAAGGTACATCGAAAATGGCCAATTTAACATTGTCGGTATAGAGAGTTCTTACTCCTCTTAAATGTCTATTAACGTTAAATAGTACGTTGAATTAAATAGAAAAGTAGGCTGATGATACCACATTTCCAAAAACATTGTAATTTTCATAGTTACATTAGTAGCATTGTTAATGAGTTATTTAAAGAATAGCAATATTACTGTAACTACATAAAGAACGTAGTTACTAAATTCTTTCGAAATACATAGTTTTATTCATTAATTCTAAATATTAATGGCAACAAAAAGAAAACATTGGCTTAGCAGTACTTTTAATAAACTATTTGTGGGAGAAGTTCGTATTTTTTACCATCACTTGAAAAGATGTGTTACTTTTATTAGTATTTTCTTTATTTTTAGCATAAATGTTGCGCTACAGTTTGATTGTTTCTGGGCAAGGTTTTCGTTCATGCTTTATAAATTCTGTTAAAAAGTCTAAAGGGATAAAATTTAACGTTTAATGTAAATTCAAGATTTCATTTGGGAGGAAAAAGGGAAACAGCCTTCTGGGTTTGCATTATGCTAAACTCGACATATAATCAACTTCCATTTTACAAAGAACATTAATGCTTGTGAAATTATGAATATTTCTCATAGCAATAAAATCATTTAGAGGATGAAGATGTAAGAAATATGCAGTAATTCCACTGGTTCTTCAACTTATAAATGTAGTAATTTCACATACAAATAAGCTATATTTTATCCATATATTTTTCAAGCATGATCCGGGAACACAAACGAAAACTTTTGATAATATACATTTGTATGGCTCAAATTTAATTAGCTAGAAGAGTGTTACAAGCATAAATCAAATTTTTAGAGGATGGGTTAATTTAATTTACAAAATAAGTGCTAATCATTAATTTAAACATTTTAGCTTAACCGTGAAAGAAGAAATTTCCGCATCAAATCGCTTAGAATGTCAAAAGAAAAGCCAGATATGAAAGATAGTGTAAATATCAACAAATATTTAGGAATATTCTTATAAGTTGTTATCTTTTGCTGTTTTTGTTATTCGTGGAAACGGATTTAAACCGTGGGAGGACAATATATAGCAGATATACCATTTATTTACAATTTTTCACGCAAGTTCAAATCACACAGTACAACTCAAGATATATATGAGGAATCTTGTTTCGAACTTTTCATTTTATAATCAAGAAGGTGTAAAAATATCACCGTGCCAATGAAAGGATGCTCTTATTAAATTATTTGCTAGTTCATTTGTTTTCTTCCTGAAAGAAATATTTTTATTTTTAATTATACGAACCTCATTATCTTATTATTATTTAAAGTTACCTTAATCATAAGTTACGGAACTTGCGATTATTTAATATTACCAGATGATATTATACAAAAGTATTGTCTACCAATTCATCTGATCTTGTATTTTAAATCTACTTCATTCGTAGTTTCAGTCATATATGAAAAGTTTGAAAACCTATGGTAAAAATTCCGTTTACTAATTAATATAAGATTATTGAAGATATGAAACATTATAAATAAACTTAAGCTCATGTAACATTATAAATTTATCTACAGATAGCGCCAATTAGGGGTCTATTCTGGTACCCCCGGTTGGGTTGGGTTCCGCTGTTAACGCGAGGAACCCAACCGAACCGGAGGTACCAGAATAGACTCCTTAGTTATCTGAATCTGTTCCTGTTTTGAAACGTATATCTGCAACTATCTCCAAGTAAAATTTTTCATTTTGAAATTTTTGTCATACACATATTTAACCTAGCATGCAGAATTTATATAAGATTTGAAAAAAGAAATTCAAATTGAAATAGGGTTAATTTTCCTCCATACAATTATGAAGCTTTCTTGGCTTTAGTGAAGAGTTACTGTCCTTTCATCTCTTTTATGACTGCGGTTTCAATAATGTACAAGGATGTACGTTCTTTATTTTTTTCTGTTCTTTGAATACTACTTAAATCCAATTCCAAACGGAGAGTTTCATAATATGCCGAAACGCAAGCGAAAAGCGATCTTGAAGTCACATGCATTCATTCCTTTCAAGTTCACTGCATGTTTCGTTTTGGAAATTGCTAAATTTATTTTTAAAACTAGTATCAGACTTGTAGCTGATCATAAATATGTAAAGGAACAAAATTAGATTTTTTTTTATTTTCAAGAAACTTGTGGTTTCACAAAGCGAATCCAATGAACGGTAACGGGCTACTTTTCAGCCGAATAAGTTATCATCATTTAAATTATGTATTTAATTTATAAGTGTACGTGAGTATTAAGGATATTCAACCGTCACAAAATTCAATATTACTTTCGAAGATTCAAGTTTAAAAAATATCCACTTGTGCAAGAACCCTCGTCATTTTGTTTCTCTTAGAGATCGAAATCAATTTAGCTCTTGTAATGCCTATATCTTCGTTAATACTAACGGTATTCAACCGGAATTTTTATATAAGTTGGCCTATATATCTGGCTCTTATGTTATGAAAGAGAAATTAAGCTACTTCACACCCATGAGCAGTAAAAATATGCCCAATGTGTGGTTTCAATGCGAAGCCAATGAACGTGGAAGGGTTAAATTATTATTACGTTAAAGGAAATATGGTCCGACGCAGTTTTTATCTCTTTTTTCAACATAATAGTTCCAGTCATCTAAAAAATATTATTCAGAGGATATATAAACCTACATTCCTCAGAGGAGGTTCAAACTATTTGGTGCATGCATTTAAGTCGTGAGTCGAATTTTAAAACGCCTTAACAGAATATTTGTTTCCTGAATACTATATTTTCGTTTAAGCTAGAGAAAGATTTAATTATACACAGATACAAAATTTATACATATTCAGAATGTGAATTAAAGCATGTCATGAAGCACTGACTATCTGCCATATCTATTAGAATGCATTTAAATTAATTTTCAATGTGCACACGAAATATAAAATGCTCATTAAATTGAAAAATTAGTCTGTACCTCTACTTATAGAAATGATGTTGCTTGCTTATACCCCATTGGGAATAATTTAGTTTAATGAACAAAATTAAATATTCCAATTCTAAAAAATGCTATTCTTCATCATTAATAATGACAGCATTTTGTGACTTTTGCGTAAAATGTCTTTGGAATTTTTGCTTGGTTTTTTGCACCAAAAATTGATTTTAAAGACGAATTTACGGTTTTGCTTATCTGAGGTTATGTAGAACTTCCTCTAAACAGGCCGACTGCCGGTGTAATGCTTCGTCAGTAGGAATCTTCAACATTTCACCACTCTGTTTGAAAATGTTAATTAATGTTTAAATTGGTTTTTTATAATGTTATGGTATAAGGATACTATGAAAATAATAAATATATTTTCACAATTGCTTTATTTCTCAGTTTACTTAAAATAAGAGCCTAATGTTGAGGAAACGCTGCCATCATTGTTCGTTACTCGTATTTTTGGCGACTTCTGAAGCTTGTTTGGCGGTAAAATGTTTAATCACAAAGATTTAAATAATAACTGGCGGTTATATTTTTAACCAATCGATTTAGCTAACTCCGTTTTTTAATGTTTAGCCATTTTAAATAAAAAAAATTAAACTGACTCAAAGAACACAGAATTCAACGATTTATTATTTAAAGAAAATTGGTTCCATATTGGCGATTGGAGCAGTATCCAAACGATTTTGGCGATTGCTTAAATCGTAGGGTTACTGGAAAACTGTCTGCGAATCCAAAATCAATAGAACAGAAATCTCGTCCATGTATTTAAAAAATCGTCATGGATCGGATTCATTTTTGTTATTTTCATATTTCAATTTCATCTTTAACTGTGGGTGTGGTTTATAAACCGCATAGATAAGAATGTACTCACAGTTAAAGGGGGTTAAAGGGTTAAAAAAACTAAAATATAAATTACTATTGGAAAAATTATTCTTCATGGATTTTAAATAAGAGACTCATTGAATGATGCCTTATTCATTGAATGATGAATGAATGATTTCTTGATTAGCAGCCAATGTTATTTTATAAATTCCTGAATCCTAAAAATCATAGATTTCCCACAAAAATAAGGATAAAATGATTAATTTAACGTAAAAGGATTAATGATTCGCTATTTGGAATTTTTTTAAATTTCAGTTTGTGTAAACAACTTTATATACATATCAAGGGTATAATGTGAATATTTAGTGAAACAAGTTGCTTATTACTTTTCTTTTGTTCTAGAATTATTGTCTGTAAATAGTAAGTGAACATTTTTAGAACTAATTTAGTGTTAGAAAGAATAAAAATAAGCTGTCTTAGAATCTGAAATAGAAACAATAAAAACAATCTCACTCGTCATCCAATAGCTTTTTACACTTGATGCTCATACAATTTTTTCTATGCTTTGAAATTCTATTTAGCTTACCTAATTAAATACAACTTTAGATAACCAAATGTTTGGGGTTCGTTTTTTCATTCATATAAGTACTTGCATAATTTTTTTCTTGATGTCGACAGCCAATAATTTCATAGCACCAAATTCTAGAATCACGTACTATATAAAGCACCCTTTTTTGTTGTGACCAACACCTATCTATTATTATTCTATACCTATTATTCCTACTGAGTATTCTAGATCATTATGCTTGAATATCTGATTTCAACAGTTTAAAAAATTGTGTTCAAAAATGTACTAATAATTCTTCTACCTAATTTTTAAACAATGGAAGTTTTCTATTTTGCAGACACTAAATTACAAACAATTACTAATTATTATCAAAGCCAATGAACCATCAAAACACCAATCTCCCACTTATAAACAACGACAGTTATATTTCTCTGAACTTTCATTTTATATATTATCTGCAACTTAATTCTTATATCGATTATGCCACATGGTTTAGTAAAGAATTTAAAAAAAATTATATCTGTCAGCATTTAATACTAAAGAATTAAAGAGAATAATTGATCAAACTTAAAATTCAAGAAAATGAAAATGAAGATTACTATTGAAGATTTTATAGTTTCCTATTGAAGACTTGTTTATATATTAACAATTATTGTGTAAATATTTTTGCCATAAAGAGAAGTTACATTTCATAGAAAAGTTTTTGCTTAATCAGTGTTTCATATTAAACAATTTTTGTCACAACAATACATGTTTTGTCTTCATGAAAATGAAGAGTATATCTATATTTAACATCTCCAGTTTTTGTAGGATATCTTTTTTTCGGTCTAGTTATATACATTCTGCAAGCTTAGGCACGAAAATAACCAATATGTACTTTTAATTTTAAAATCAATTTTAAAATTAGAAGTTATTTAATTTACTTAGAAAAAATTTTACTGTCTACAATGATAGCAATTAATTTATATTTGCCTTTAAAGAATAATATCATATTAAGTGCTTAAGATAAACATTCTTCAAACAATTAGAATTGGAAACCTAATTTTCCTAATATTATTGTATGAAGGAATTCTTAGAATAATTTGAAGTTTTCAGAAAGCTGGTTTACAGACAAAACAGTAAAGTGTGAATTCAACCACATGTTCAGATTTTAGAAAAAAAGAAACCGGATATAATATGTATTATACATCACATAAGCGTTCATAATTCCTTTTTGAGGCATGTGAAATATAATATTCGTTGTATGGAAATAAAGTATATTTTCACAAAACTTAAAAACTTTTTTTCCTTCTCTCTTTTCAGTCTAGAAATTCCTTAGTGTTAGTTTGGGAAGAAATTTTAATATTGATTATACGAAAATTCTTTAATTTTCGTCCTCATATTGCTGAATATTTCATAAATCAAAAAATATATCATACAAGAATATAGAGCAAAATAAAGAAAGCAAGATTATATATATATATGTAACAAATAAGAAACAATCATAACAAAATTGTAAAAGCAACGTAATCAAAAAACAATCATAATTCACAAAATGTGAAAAAAAAATCTGCGGAAAGAAAATGTATATATTGTGACAGTCATGGAAAGTCGCTTCCCAGCAATACAGGTCTTATGGTTGGGAAGAGGGTTTTACAAGGTGAAGCATGGAGTGACCTCAGCGGCTCTCGTGGCACGCATGACCTTGGCGACCATTTTGGCGACTTGGCGACAAGTTTGGCGACCTTGGCGACAAATAGATTATTCCAGAAAATGCAACCCTTTTCTCGATATTTCTATTAGAGGCCGCGATCTAGGACTTTCATGAAAATTCTATGTGACGTCACGGCCTAACGGGGAGAGTATATAAGACCGCGTTTGGACCACAGCAGCGTCTTTCGAACGACTGGTTATTTCTCTTTGAAGCGCGAACGTCTTCGGAGTTCTAACCGCTGTGTGAGCTAAACAGCTGGTGAGCAGAGCTGCTATTGTCGTTACTAGTTATTTGCTGACTGTTTGTGCTGTTAAATATCAAAGTGCGGAACTGTCTTTACCTGTGAATTGTTGTCTGTTTACATTGGTAATCTGTGCAAGGGAGAGACTTTTTGCAACAATATATATATATATATATATATATATATATATATACGCTTATAAATATTTTTTATTATTAATAATTATTTGAATTTGTATTACTTAAAATATTAATATTGTAGTAATTACAAAGAAAATCATTTTTGTTGAAGGCATTTTAATAAACTTCTAGTAGCTTTTGAGAAGAAATCTCTGTTGTTGCAGATTATTTTTATTCCAGATCTAAGAATATGAAATAAAATAATAAGGATTCCGTTCTGGAACTGAAAATTAGGACTTTGTAATCGGAAAAATCATTGTAATTAAATAGCATGAAAACATTTAAAAGAAAAGAATGAATAAATGCCTTAATGAAATTATATTATTTTAGCAATATATACATTTATATATATTCATTAAAAACATGCGATGGAATATGAACAGAAATTATGAACTAACAGAAATTATGAAATACAAATATCTAAACACGTAGAAAGAAGAAAACAAATAATATGAACTGATAAATGATGAAAAAAAGCAAATGAAATTAAAACGGAACACAAATTAATTCCCATTTTGAGGAAAAAGCTATTTGATTAATGGAACTCTGAGGAAATATCCATTCGTTTCACCATTGTCTTGAACAATAATATTTCATCTGTTATTGATATAAAAGGCGTTCGTATGTAAGCTTCTGGCCATTATGCGTCGAAAGGAGCATTTGGGATGCCAAAATAATCTCTTTTAATACTCCCAGAGAAAAGACGAGTTAATGAAAGAGAGAAGATAAAAAGGAAAATATTCTATCGCATTAAATGGAGAAAAATTTTCTTTGTTCGCTTCGTTCAAAGAGTGAAAAGAAATTCCTGTTGTACAAAACTGCATGTCGCGCATTGAATGCAGATAAGCAAATGCAATTTATTTTGTTTTAAGTGAAATCCATTTATTGAAAAGTATTCCATTAAACGTAATTTGGATCATTCAATATGTTGTAAAAACCGTTAATATGAAGTGCTCAAAAGTTTGTTGGACTGAAAAGACTTCAACGTAGTTTTTATACTTAGATTTATTACATTTCGTCAACAATCTTATTAATTAGAGACAGCTGAATGTATTTAATTGTATGGCGAAAAAAGAATTGGCCTCTTCCTGGTTTCACTTAGAGGTATTTCTATATTTTTCAAAATTTTATTTTAAAATTTTATTTTAAAATTTTATTGACTGAAATGTTAAACTCTAAGACAGCTTGACGGAAGTTTTGTGACGTCTTGAATTAAAATTAGTTACTTTTTGATGCCTGAAAAATTTTGCTTTTTGAAAACGAACTTTATATTTAATACGCATAAAATTTTGAAAGATTCAGATATATTGAAGCATCTGTCTTCATATTTGTTTTTCCTTTTTAATATCTTCACATTAATTTTGAATATCAAGTTTTTTTTAATGTTCTTTCTGAAATTTTCCTGCTAAGCGGAATTTCTGATATAATGAAAATTATAAATGAATTTAGGAATGTTTAAAAATTATTCTATAATTGGTATCTTTTAATGGATATATATATATATATATATATAGAGAGAGAGAGAGAGAGAGTATAAATCGAAAAATGAGAGTATAAAATGTGAAATGAAAAAAACGCAATAAAAGCACAATAACGTTTCTTCAGGGTATGAAATTATTGTGAATTGCTAAATATAAAAGTTTGACATTTTCTTGCAATCAGTTATGCCGCAAGGCCTAAAACACTGATTTTCATCCCTAATGCCAAACCAACCAGAAAAAAACAGAGAGAGGAGTTTTGAATAATTACAACAGAATTACGATGTGATAACATTAGAGAAAAGTAAGAAAAAATATTTTACGTACCAGAAGGACGGATGTATATATATATATATATATATATATATATATATTTGAATAGATGGCGACATATTTTAACGGGTTTCGTATGCCGTTGGTAGAAAAAAGCACTTATTAATATCATAGGCGAGCTTCTCTTCCTGAAGAGCGGCTCGCCATGATATTTTTCAATTTTTTATAATGTTTGTCTATTTTTTGCCATTGTGTCTTGGTTTGTTTTGAATTTTTGTCTTTTGTTTCTTGCTTGTTTTGATATATATATGTTTACTGATTTCTATTTTGCTTTTTGTATTCTTTCTCGAAGAACCAGATATGCTTTATAGGCTACGGATATGCTATGAACTAAAGTTTTGGTTAAAAATGTCTAAAACATTAAAGAAAAGTTCGGAAGTTACTTTTATATGTTTAAAGTATTTTAAAAATGCTTAAGGGGAAACAAAATACATATAATTGTCTTTTTAGTTAAACACAGCATTATTGAATCTTCAACTACACAAAAAGTCTAATTGTCAAAACTCTCAAAATTTTTATTTTATTGCATATCAAAATCTTTCGCAGAAAATAGTTGGAGACTGTTTGGAATCTTTTATTCATACGAATTACGATTGAAATTAACAAGACAGAAATCATGTTTTTTT
>BGPR01029007.1:7997-18271 GCA_013235015.1 Araneus ventricosus | reverse complement strand
AGTGGAAAAACCAAAATGGAGGAATTCGGCTTCTTGTACTTCTTCAGGGATCAAACAAGAAGCAGAGGTCCAAAACAGGATTTTTTTCTGTTTAAGAGTTTGACATCGGTCAAAATATAACCCTTAATTGACCCAAAAAATCCTGTCCTTAAGAAATAAAAATAAAAACAACTCGAATAAAAAGAAGAAAGATTTTCGTGCATACCTCGCTTTCCAACAAAAGCCATTTCAAATATCCCGCCTAGTTCAACCAGTGCCAAAAAACAGGAATGGAGAATGCATTATTCACTTTCATAGGATTTTATTTTCGTTTTCGACTCAAGCCAGCAGTAAAATCACGTTACTGAACAGGAATGGAGAATGCATTATTCACTTTCACAGGATTTTATTTTCGTTTTCGACTCAAGCCAGCAGTAAAATCACGTTACTGAACAGGAATGGAGAATGCATTATTCACTTTCATAGGATTTTATTTTCGTTTTCGACTCAAGCCAGCAGTAAAATCACGTTACTGTACGTAGATATTAAGAGATTACTGTTAATTGCATTACCAAATACAAAATTTTAAAAATGCTGAATTGATGAATGCAAATCTTTAAGTAAAAAGAGCCTTTCAGTGTAAGAACGGTTGAGGAAAAAAAAATATATAAAATAAATAAATATTCTATTCCAAAATTAAGTGCGAAAAAGAAAGAACCTTTTTATCAAAAACTAAACTATTCTACATTGTTCTGCCTACATGAATGAAATATAAAGAAAGTAAATCACATAACTTCTATTTAATATTAGTGGAGTTGCTCACCCGTCGATGAATCAACATAAAAGTAAACCAGCGGGAGTGGCCTCCCCTAAACTTTCTCGTATACTTCTCAAACATTTGTCATTTCCCTTTCCCCTGCTTGGATAAAAAATTCGAACCTACTGTAACCCAGAATTCAATGACTATCAGAAGGTTTTTCAATGTAGATTATAGTGATAGTAAAATATTTAGGTGAAGAATCATATTGAAAGAGATGCCTATGAATTAAAACTTAGCAATATTTATTTTCTATCAAACTGTAGCCAATGCAAGCTCCGTGTGCGGAGGAGAAAACAAGAGAAGACCTCGCTCGTTAGCTTGCGCGTGCACAGAGATTGCAACCAGTACGCATGCCAATGGAGAATCGGATAAGAAAAATTAATTATGCAATATGAATGCCTTTTTCTTTATTGATTCAAACGAAATTTGGGCACAGATCTATAATTAATGTTAGCTACCATCATACCAATTTTTATTTATCTAAGCCAAAGGGTTTAGGAGATATAATTTTTAAAATTATGCGATTATACAGTACGACAGACAGTCAACCCTTCGTCGGATTTCGTCCAAACTTTGATACGGACCTACATTCATGGTGATAAAAGTGTGTACCAAATGTTATCTATCTAGCTATTCAAGTTTTTGCGTTGTAGCGTTCATATGAACGCAGACAGACAGAAAGACAGACTTACCGTAGACGGATTTTGTCCAAAATTTGATAGAAACCTACAAATTATGTTTAAAGATCACATACCAAGTTTCATCCCCGTATCTCTAACAGTTTTCGAGCTATCGTGTTCACAGACAGACACACAAACAGACATAATTCCAAAATTCTGTTTTTCGGACTCAGGGAGGTCTAAAACGTGGAGATTCGTCAAAATCTCGAGTTCGAATTTTTTGACGATTACAATACTTTCTCTTTGTATACTTCATATACGAGAAAGTGAAAAAGAGAATGCTTTGAAGATCTTATAATTTAGCAAAAAGATTCAGTGTTTCCTCAGAGGGAAAAAAATGCTGAAAGATTATGTTAATGAAAGAATCAAAACAGTATCTTTGTGTATGCTAATTTGTAGACATAGACAGATCGTCTGGATCTCCCCCTCTTTGGCAAGAAGCCATACAAAATCACGTGACAGCGTTACTTCCACGTCTGGGCTTTTATATATATTAATTGATATAAATCTCTCGCACCAAATTTTTTTTCTTCTAGATTGTTGCATTTTTGAGTTGTTCTGTTCACAAACTGAGGATGAGAGTGACTCTGATGATGATAACGAACTAGTCGATGTAGCTGATTGTGATGAATCAGATGAGAGTGATGAGGAATTTAATAGTTTGTACGGTGAATAGAAAATATATTTTCTTATATATCTTAAAACTAGCTGTTACCCGCGATTTCGTGCGCGAATAATTTGAATGATTAAAAGATGATGTTTCTTTTTCGTAAGTGTATATTTGTGTCGCTCGAATGATTTTAAAAATGTTGTGAGTGTTGCCACTCCCACTGTATTATGCGCTTCCTGTTATCTTTTATTCTTTCTAGTAATTAGTATTTTATCTTTTAGCTCAACAGGTTAAGAATCTGGCAGACGGTTTCCAGTTGATTTTAGTTCTAAGAACAATCCTGCTACGAACTGCTGATTTGTGATGTTTTAGAATTTAGCTTAATTGGAGACAAAGTAGTTTAATAGCAAGCATTCGTCTCGAACCCAAACTACCAAACTAAACGAAGCGATGTTGTAGAATGTTAAAATGCTGTTATCCCTGAAAATAGTTATGCTCTCGTCTTCAGATATGTGTTGTGGATGAAATAATAGACTGAAAACTGCAATTAAAGCTACGATGTTTCATAACAATGAAGGATAGGTTTGGTTTTTATCCGTCTCAAACGTTTACTGACCTCTGTTCTATATGAAAGAATGTTTTCCTAATGTGTATCCTTAGAAGCTTATCGCAACCCTTTATCATTTCCATTATATTGCATTCGCCGCATTTTCCTGTTCACAGGCCCTAAGTATAGTAGCATTTAGCATTTTAATGAAACTGAGTTACTCAATAAAATTTTCTGGTTAAAATTAATAATTATAAACTCTTTATATCTGTAGTCAATTTTTAAGAATTTTCATCGTCATCTTACACGGCGTTTTGAGCGAAAAAAAATTCCCATTATAACAGCCATTTTTAAACATTTCCCGCTGCAACCCCCGTCCCCCGCTCACCTCCCCCCCCAAAAAAGCATGACCCTAGATCCATGCATACATAGAAAAAACAAACAGTTCAAAGAATTAAATAAGAATATATAGGAAAGAAACTGATCTAATATATTTAGTTGGAAAGTTTTAAGGATATGAATTTTATCAAGGCAATTACCATATTTTTGATTACTTTTGTTGAAAAACCCAATACATGCTCTTGAATTTTTGAAACATCTCGTGCCTCTGAAATTTTCTGTGCAACTCCACATTAGGATCTGTGCTTATAATTTAAGAGCAGTGTCCTACACCAACAAGAATAAAGAAAAAATCCCAAAAGATTTTTTTAAAAACTCTATAGGGCCATAGCCTATAGTTTAAGAGCAATGTCCTACACCAAAAGAATAAAGAAAAAATTCTTCAAAAAAGTTTTGGAACTCTATAGGGCCGCTACCTATAGTTTAAGTACAATGTCACACACCAACAAGAATAAAGAAAAAATCCCAAAAGATTTTTTTTTAAAATTCAATAGGGCCACAGCCTATAGTTTAAGAGCAATGCCCTACACCAACAAGAATAAAGAAAAAATTCTCCAAAAAAGTTTTGGAACTCTATAGGGCCGCTACCTATAGTTTAAGTGCAATGTCACACACCAACAAGAATAAAGAAAAAAATCCCCAAAAGATTTTTTTAAAACTCTATAGAGCCATAGCCTATAGTTTAAGAGCAATGTCCTACACCAACAAGAATAAAGAAAAAATTCTCCAAAAAAGTTTTGGAACTCTATAGGGCCGCTACCTATATTTTAAGAGCACCAACAGTAATAAAGAAAAAATCCCCAAAAGATTTTTGTGAAACTATATAGGGCCATAGCCTACAGTTTAAGAGCAATGCCCTACACCAACAAGAATAAAGAAAAAATTCTCCAAAAAAGTTTTGGAACTCTATAGGGCCGCTACCTATATTTTAAGAGCACCAACAGTAATAAAGAAAAAATCCCCAAAAGATTTTTGTGAAACTCTATAGGGCCATAGCCTACAGTTTAATAGAAATGACACACACAAACAATAATAATCAAAAAATCCCAAAAAGAATTTTTTGAACTCTATAGGGCCACAGCCTATAGTTTAAGAGCAATGTCCTACACCAACAAAAATAGAGAAAAAATTACTCCAAACGATTTTTTAAACTCTGTAGGGCGTAGACAGAACTTTTAACATTATCAGGCATTTTTCGAAGTCCGCCAGACACAATGCCCTATTAGTTTTCCGGCTTCGGTATCCAGCCATACAAAAACAAGCAAACGATATTTAAATTGTAGGAAGAAAATCAGGCAGAAATCTGAGTTGAGGAGGCAGGTGATGTGATGATGTCATACTTTAATCCCATTTTCCACGCTACACTTATTTTTTGTCTTCTGCCTCTGGCAACAGCGGGTGAGGAGGAAAGATTGCAGATGGATGACGTCATCAAAACAAGCTTTTTACTGGTTTCTCTCCGGCCGATTCCGTATTCGTTCGTTACGTTCTTTTTTTCTCTTTTGCCATTCCACTTTTGCGGTTTGACTGTTCGGAAGCATGCACGCGAGTGCCGTGAAAAAGAAGAAGCCGATTTTCTGGTTTAAAAAACTTGCAGTTGAAAAATGATCAGGCAAGGAGGATAACTCTGGTTCTGTTTTTAGAAAAATCAATTGTGTTCTCAATTCCGGTGCGGTCACGTCCTAAAATAGAAGTTTGATCCTTAGACGGCTTCTGATTTCAATTGAAAGGTTATGGAGATGAAGCAAAACGCCCTTACATCGACGCGCTAATGAGATAGACGGGGCCGGATTATTAGATGGGCCCTGAATCCGACCTTGAGATAGACGTACAAAAGAGATTTCGAAATACAGTCGAACCGCGATATAGCGAACCCGGGATATAACGAACCCTCGGTTATAGCGAATCTTTTACATGGTCCCAAATAAAGCCCTATGTTAATAATGTATTTTCGTACGTTTACAGCGAACAACAAACGCTAGAGCCTCAGTTATAGCGAACTGAAAATTTCTAAAACTTCAAACTTTTCACTTGCCCAAAGGGACATTCTTTACTAATTGTGCTCAAATCAACCCAACTTCTACAAGCGTTACCCCTTTTGCATGAAATACTCTGGTCCAGAGACCACATTTCACGCCTATTGTACCTTTGTTAGAGTCGTTGCTAAACCCATAAGTGGGACAAAGGAACAACAGGCAAGGCTCTTTACAGTTTCTATCTCCCCTTCTTCCCCCGGTGGACACCTGGCCTAGTGTCAACCAGGGAAGGGGGACTTTCTGGTCGGACGACCTAGGAGCAATCACGTGTTTTCTCTGCTATTTTTGTTTAATTGCTTACCTTATCATTCTATGAACTTTTCAGTGATCACGGCTAACGTTGGCAAGCGAAAAGCTTTTTCTATCGGAGCAGAAAAGCACGGAGTGAATGCTTTTTCGCAAAATGAAATCGAACATTTCGAATGTTGTGACGACGATGCCATTACATCTGGAGAAGTGAGTGAGGAAGATATCGTGGCATTAGTAAATGAAAAAAACAACTCTATTGTAGATTCGTCTTCAGATACGGAGGAAGAACAAGACGAATCATGGCCTTCAATTGCAGATGTTTTGAACAATTTTTTTGCTACAGAATACATCGACGAACATGTTGTGGACCTGTTTAAAATATTAGATAAAAAATTGACTAGTTGTATCTAAAATCGAAAACTTTTCAACCAAAAATAACATCTTTTTTCAATGTAGTGGATTGGCAAATAAGTAAAAAAAGATAAATGTTTAGTTTGTTTATTATTGAGTATATTATTTAATACTTGGTTTGTCCCTAATTACTAATGAAAATATTATGTTATTAAAAAGTTTATTATAGAAGTAGTATCTTAGTACGTTAGGGCCTTTTTTTTGCAAATGCGGATACAGCGAACCTCGGTTAAAACGAACTCCTGAGTCGGTCCGTTGAGGGTTCGTTATAAAGGGGTTTGACTATATTACCACATTCAACCAGCGGGAGTGACCTCCCCGAAATTTTCTCGCATACGACCAGTAATGTGGGGTGGGTAAACACTTACTAGGTAAATATTCTTGGGGTATTTACCCAAGGCCTAGTTGTTTTCAGAAAAAAAAAATTATGAATGGTGATTTACAATGAAATATATAAAATTCATGAATTCCTAAAACTTAATATTTTGCAAAAAAGAATTGCGTATGTTCTCAATTTTTACGCGCGCTGAGGTACCACAACTTTATTTAACGTTTTTGAGTGAGAAAACTTACAGAAGATATCACGCAAGATTTCACCATACCTTCCATCTGGAGAATGTCAGAACGAAGTTTCGTTTGCCATAGTTTCCGAAGCGAGTGTTTGCGACTCGCTACAATTTCCTTCGTAGACCGCCAAGGTCAAGCGCCAACCATACTAATTTGAGTAAAACAAGTATGTGATTATACAGACCTACAGACAGTCAACCCGGATTCAGTCAGTCGGATTTGGCCCAAAATTTTATACGGACCTACATTCATGACGATAAAACTGTGTACCAAATTTTATCCACCTAGCTGTTCAAGTTTTTGAGTTATGGCGTTCGCATGACCTCGAACATACAGACAGTCAGGTTTCCCGTTGACGCATTTTGTCCACAATTTGATAGAAACCTACAAATTATGTTTAAACACCACATACCAAATTTCATCCCCGTAGCTCCAATAGTTTTCGAGTTATCGTGTTCACAGACAGACACAATTCCAAAATTGTGTTTTTCGGACTCGGGGAGGTCTAAAACGTGGAGATCCGTCAAAATCTCGAGTTCGAATTTCTTGATGATTACAATACTTTCTCTTTGTGTACTTCGTATACAAGAAAGTAAAATGTTCCGGAACTTTTTAAATGTTTTTCAAACGTGAATGAATCATGCCATTTCCCGCAGAACAAGCGAAGAGCAAGATGTGATCAACCAGCCAGAACAGGTTTCAACCAGTTCAGATACGTACAATACAAACGAGTAGCTCGTGATTACAGGCATTCAAAACTTCCCGTCTCGGGGAAGGCAAAGTCGTGGGTGCTCCATCACGCAGTGGCGGCTCGTCAGCTCAGGAACAAGGAGTGCTTCAGAAGTTGTATAGACCTAAGTCGTAGGAAATTTCATGATGATTATTTTGGTATATAAAGATGATATACTAGAAATTGATAGTTTTTACTTTCTCGTATGCGAAGTATACAAAGAGAAAGCATTGTAATCGTCAAAAAATTCGAACTCGAGATTTTGACGAATCTCCGCGTTTTAGACCTCCCCGAGTCCGAAAAACACAATTTTGGAATCATGTCCGTCTGTCTGTGAACACGATAACTCGAAAACTATTAGAGCTACGGGGATGAAATTTGGTATGTGGTCTTTAAACATAATTTGTAGGTTTCTATCAAATTTTGGACAAAATCCGTCAAAGGGAAGTCTGTCTGTTTGCATGTCCGTGGTCATGCGAACGCTATAACTCAAAAACTTGAATAGCTAGATGGATAAAATTTGGTACACGGTTTTATCGTCATGAATGTAGGTCCGTATAAAATTTTGGGCCAAATCCGACAAAGGGTTGACTCTCTGTTGGTCTGTATAATTTACTTTTGTAAAGAACCCGTCATCTCCACGCGCATGCGTACTGGAAGCAATCTTCTGTGCACGCGAAGGTTATGGAACGAATTACGTCAGTTTGTCCTTGAGCCGGCAAGAGCGGAAAATCGATACGCATGTCTTTGAATTTTATTCTTTACCTAGATATTTTTCAATCACTATAATGAAAAACCTTCCGATAGTCATAGGATTCTGGGTAACAGTAGGTTCGAATTTTTTTATCCATGCGGGGGGAGGGGAAACAGCACCTTTCTGGGGAAGTATACGAGAAAGTTTTGGGGAGAACACTCCCGCTGGTTGAGTTATAAGCATAAAACTGGGAAAATATTTTGTTTCATGTTTCTTGGCTATAATTATAATTCCTACAAAAAAGTTTTGGTAGCAAACCTCGGATTCGTAATCAGGACTCCAAAAACATAAAGGAGCAAAAAATCACAACTCCTACAGAATTTGATTTAAAAAACTAGTTACCGACTAGACTACTGAGAGAAAGCGGAAAAGGGCCAAATGAGGAAGTCGCGTCAAGCGGAGTTCTGTTTTCAATGGGAGAAAGGGTTGCTTTTTTCTTCCCACTGAGAGCTCAGAGTTGCTCAATGCGCGAACTTTTGATCCTAGGAGGGGCAAAACACTCTGCAGCTCTGGTCTGCCTCTCTCTTAATTCTTGATTTATTTTCCGTCTTCCTTTTACGTTTTGTGTTACTTTTTGTTAAAGTGGACAAGTGAGTCATTTAGAATAAAAACTAAAATACAAGTTTTAAAATAATTTCAGGAGGGACTGCAGCTCTGCAGCTCTACTGGACGAACAGCCACTGCCATCACGATAGGGCGTCGGCTCACAGGTCCCTCCTGATTTTAAATTAGCTGTCAAAACATCACATTCCGGTACTGAGACAGCCAGCTTATCCTCCTGGTCTGGCTCCGTGTGACTTTCTCATCGGATGAAGGATTTGCTTAAGAGGCAACGATTCTCAAGTTCCGAAGAAGTGCAGCGACGAAAGCATTGGAGGAGGTGACAAAAGGAGGTATTTCATCTTTGCATGAACGAAGGAAAAAACAAATAAACAAGATCTATCTATGTTTTCTCCTCTGTAAAAAAATAAGTCCCGGAAATTTTTGAATGTAGTGGTATATTGTTTTGTGGAAAACAAGTACTGTTATGAAACTCAGGGATAGAATTCATGCTGGTGAAAATTCATTTAACGAAGGTATTTTTTCCTCCAATGACTTCTGTAATTCAAAAGGTAATAGATTAGTGTTTTTGGCGTTTATATGATGTGTCGGAAGTGTGGTTGCAATAAAATAGATGATTTAAATTATGTACAATTAATTTACATTATTTACACTACTTATTCACATGACGAAAGCGTATGTAAACAACATCACATCGTGCGGATACAATCTGGAATGATAACAATGTTGCCAGATACAAAAGATACATTTTACATTTCAATAATAAATGAGTGGCTTGACGCTAGCACGGCCACAGTTTCCTCAACTTTTTTCTTTTTAACTCGAGGCCCCTTTTTGGCGGGAAAAAAACTTTCGAATCTCCATTTCCATGAAAAAATTTTTCCCGCGTCCCCAAAATTGGAAAATAAATAAGAAAATGAAGGATTAATGTGGGGACGCGTATTAACAGTCAATAAAATTAAAAATATAAATTTAATTCAATAAAATTAAAAATATAAATTTAATTCAATAAAATTAAAAATATAAATTTAATTGACGAAATAATTACAGACGATACATTTACAGATGTGGCTCGTATCGAAATCAATAACCTTATATGTCCCTCTGTCATCCTGCACTTAATTGGGAATAAATGTCCTTCTTCGACGTCTGTTCCCTAAAAACAGTTTTCATTTTAGGAGCAAGCACGTCTTGCTCCCTTCAACACGACCGTCTCTCGAATCAATCTCGCGCTAGGCTGATGGAACCGGTAGAGGGCGCTGCTCTCTAACAGAAGACTGGTGTTAATGAGGTAATATCGCATTAATTAGTGATAATGAAAGGAACTCACTTTAGAATAATTGTTTAGAAAATTTAGTGAAATCTTTTAAGTAAAGATCCGCAACGATTTTTTGATTGCAAATATTGAATAGTCTGAAAGAAAAAAGTGCTCTATGAGAAATTTAAAGAAGCCATTTTTCGAAGCGACCAAAAATTTCATGTTTCACTTTAAAAATTTATGCATGTTTCGATGTTTAAATACATGTTATACATGTTTAGATGTTTCAATACATGTTTAATGTAATACATGTTATGCATGTTTGATGTAATGCATGTTTAGATGTTTAGATACATGTTATACATGTTTAAATGTTTAAATACATGTTATACATGTTTAAATACATTTTAATGTAATACATGTTATACATGTTTAAATACATTTTAATGTAATGCATGTTACACATGTTTAAATACATTTTAATGTAATACATGTTTAGATGTTTAAATGCATGTTATACATGTTTAGATATTGAAATACATATTTAGATGTTTAAATACATGTTTAATGTTATACATGTTTAGATGTTTAAAAGCATGTTTAATGTAATACATGTTTAGATGTTCAAATACATGTAATACATGTTTAGATATTTAAATACATGTTTAGATGT
>BGPR01029006.1:0-19565 GCA_013235015.1 Araneus ventricosus | reverse complement strand
ATGTGTGTTTATCTCATGTTTTTTGGTGTTATCTTTTACATTTTTTTCAATTTATCTAAAAATATGCATTGTTGTATTACAGATATGCATTCGATTCATGAAAACAAAATTGAAGAAACTTTTTTTAAATGAATCATTTAATTTTTTTTATTAGAATCCTTTTTAAATATCGTGAATAATACATATCATAGTGATGAGCATTTTGGAAAACAAAACAAAAAAGCCAGCTCTTTAAAATATTCGTTATAGAAAACCGTAATAAATAGCGAATTGAATCTAATGATCGGCGTTTCCGCTACTTTAAATAAACTCAAATGAGCCATTCGATGGAAATAATTAATGTTTAGATAAAAGTGTCTTCTGCCAATTTCCCAGTTATTTTTAAAAACACATTTACAGTGAGTAGTAACCATAACAGTGTCAATAGTTATTTTATTATGCATATTACTACATTTATTGCTACATATTTATGTTTATTATTATGCTATACTATTATGTTTTTAGAAGTTTTTACTTTTTCTCATATTGATAGGAACATAAAAGAATGAAAATTCGTATGCAATCGCTCCTTTTTTAGTTAATTTCTACATGTAATAAATCTTTTTATTAAACGCTTTAAAAGGTAAATTTGATAGGAACATAAAAGAATGAAAATTCGTATGCAATCGCTCCTTTATTTAGTTAATTCTACATGTAATAAATCTTTTTATTAAACGCTTTAAAAGGTAAATTTGATAGGAACCTAAAAGAATGAAAATTCGTATGCAATCGCTCCTTTTTTCAGTTAATTCTGTAATGTAATAAATCTTTTTATTGGACGCTTTAAAAGGTAAAATTTTTAATGATAAAAATGGCTAATGTGGATAAACAAGAAAATGTGAAATTCTATCTATTACGATATTTTTTTTTATTACAGTCGAAATAAAACGTAGTTGAAGTCTAGCTGGTAAAATTTATAGTAAATTATATGGTATTACCATACATCTGTTGGGAACTGCTTTTCTTTCTAAAACTGAAAGCTTATAAAAAGTTTTATAATTAACTTTTTACTAGAGAAAAAAATGGTACATTCGGGGCAGAGGGGGATATTCATTTTTTCGAGATATTCGATTTATATTTGAAACGGTTATTTTTAAGAGGAGTATATTTTTATCACCACTTTTCTTACATTTATTATATATCTGTGCCTATATTTTTTTATCGATATCTAAATAGTTTTATACCATGTTTCTTACAATTCTGATATATATAAGTACAAAATCATATGGGTTTTTTCTTCTTACGGGATTGAATTGAATTTCAAAGTTAAATTTTAAAGAATTAAATTTTAGTCATTAGTTCCAAGCTAAAAGTCCAAAACAAAACAATCGAAACGAAAATTAAATCCTACAACACAATAATATAATTCAAAAATCCGATCTCTTTAAACCTTTATATTGTGAAGGTACTTAAAAGTCCTACTTTAATCACACTTGTATCTTTGTAATATGACCTTCTTCCTTGACGTTCTTTCCTACCTGTTAGAAGTTCTTTATCAAAATAGGAATTTACTTCTATTAGTTTTAATTTATCCATTCAATTTTCTTCTGTGTTTGTCATTGTCATGTTCTAGAATGATGATTCTTTTATTTCTTTGAAGCAATCTCAAAATGATGAGGGTCTCTCATTTCTTATTATTAGAATTAAGGTATTTAAAATATTACAAATATACATAAAGGTATTAACATTTCTTTAAATATACAAATAATGAAAAAATCAATTTTATTTAATCCTAAATTTTTTCATTTAAAATTTGAAAAATATTTCATTTGCAATCGAAAGTTAAATGTTTTTAAAAATTGGATATTCGGTATTCGGCCAAATCACTATTCGTTACATCTCTAGTTATAAGTAACGATTATAAAAAGTAAATAAATAACGAGTTGAAATAAATGGTTAGCATTTTCCTTGCTTTCGAAAAATGCAAACGAATCGTTCGTTAGGAAAAGAATTAATTCTCAAAAATGACTTTACTGTCGTCTTCCCACTCAATCTTTTAAATGTATTTGTTGTGTGGCTCGTTTTTAGTACGATTCGTTTTATCACTAGGTTTCACATTTTATCAGACTGATAGAAACATAAATAAGTGAAATGTTTTTATCCCACTTCTGTTCCGTTTATTCTAAATTTTATTAAGTCATCTTATTGCGAGCTTTAGACGAAAGATCTGTGACTATTAAAAAAAGCCGATTAGATAAGCTCAAAAAAGTACAATTATGTCTAGCACTCGCGGTCCTGGCTCCCGCCTTTTCATGCTCAAAATAAGACGTATTGAAGTGTAATATTTAATATATTACACTATTAGTATTACACAAGTAATATTTATGCCATGGTGTTAATGCACAATTCTATAAAACAATTGCGTTTCTTTATGGAACGGAAAAATAGGCCGAATATTTTTCACTCATTTTTTCAAAGAAAAAACAGTTCTTTCCTGTTTCTGAGAAACTGTTATATTTAACAGATGCAGCTATTTTTACCCACCCGTACATCATAAAAAGAATACTCGACATTTCATGTATTTTCTAATATCATATATAATGCTAATTTTACATTTTTAAAATAACAAATATACATAGAGAAGAACTTTTGCCTTCCATTGCTGGTCCTACTGAAATATATACAGACTAATTAAAATATATTCTAGAAATTTCGAATGAGAATACAGATAGCATATTAGATTTTAGTTGATTCTTGTTGTTAATAAAAATATTCTTTTAATTTCTAGTGAGAATGCAATTTTAAATGGCACAAAAGTCTTTGATTTTGTTGTAATATAATGTAAAAGAAATGAACTTTCTTCTTTTAATTTATAGACAAATAAAGGGCAAAAAATCTGAATATTGTGTAAAAATATTGCTTGAAGAAACGTTGTGCAATAATCAATTATGAAATTCACAATATTTAACTGTTTACTTAAAATAATAATAAATTTTAAAACGTCCTTTATGTTTCTCGATAATACATTTTAAAAGTTGCTTATTCATAATTTATAAAATTAATTCCTGCTTAATCAGCTTTATAATATAAAAAATATACTTAAAATATATTTAAAAAATCAAAATTTTGACATAAAATTTTGACAGACTAAGAAAATATGACTCATCTTTGAACAATTCTAGCACATTATCTTTCAACTTTATCATGCTCATGCACACATGACGTCATATTCACACGGTAAACTTCATCGCATACGCTTTTTATCTGCTGGTTGCCTTACGCTGACGAGACGACACGTCTTTTTTCTTCTTTAAATGCAGTGGATGACTAAATTAGCGCGGTGCGCACGGTATGTATCACGTGATAGCACTAATTTATCCCATCGATATTCCAAAAATGATTTAATATAGTTCTTTATAAATATTAGTAACTTGTTAGACATATATTAATACTACATATTTTCTAAAATATATTAATAATTCCGTTTCGAAATGCGTTGTAATAATAATAAGTTAAAAATATTTTTAGATAAAAACAGTTGTTTTTCTCTTTGATTTTATAAATAAAAGTCTTACATTTTTCAAAATAGTAGAAGAAAAATTAATTTGAGTTAATAGGGTGAAAGTAAGAAAATAAAACTAAATTTAAATTTAGGATAGTACATAAAACAGTTTATTTTATATCGTATTTAAAAAAAATATGTATGTATTTTCATTAAAGAGTAACTTAAAAAAATGTTTCCTAGATAATAATTTTTTTATCTTAATCCTATGTTGCTACCTCGGCGCATGTGCAGTCTATCAGCTATTTTATTATTAATATTCATTATAATAAATAAATAATTATTTATTTGTTTTAATTAATGTAGAATATCTTGTGTCCTTGTCTTGTGCATGTGTCCAGCTAGTGAAAAAACTGACGATAATATACACTATATGCCCAAAAGTATCCGGACACTTTCAGATTTTCACATTTTTTAGAATTTCTCCGGAAAGGTTTAACTGACTGCCTTTAAACTTCGACCATGTAAAGCATAGACTGTAACTCACATTTTACATTGAAGATTCGGTCCTGAGGGCAATTAGGGGACTGTCTACAAACGATGAAGACAAAAACTATTTTGGCCCACCCCGCTTCACAGAATACTGATAACAAGATGAAACTTTCAGAAATGGTTATGCTTAATGAGCATATTATTTACGGGAATTTTCGTAAACTCAACAGAAATATTTACTAAAAATGCTCATATTTCTGTAATATTCAAAAAGAATTTTCTAAATTTTTACTAAATGCTTATCTAACATATTATAATATAACAGAAAACTCTGCATCATATAAGCAAAAAACAGACGGGGAAAATTGGGATTTTTTAAGAAAACCTTCATATCTTCCCAAATATTTCTGCTGAGTTTACGAAAATTCCCGTAAATATTATGCACATTAAGCATAACCATTTCTGAAAGCTTCATCTTGTTATCAGTATTCTGTGAAGAGGGGTGGGCCAAAAACTGTTTCGTCTTCATCAGTTTGTAGACGGTCCCCTAATTGCCCTCAGGACCGAATCTTCAATGTAAAATGTGAGATACAGTCTATTCTTCACATGGTCGAAGTTTAAAGGCAGTCAGTTAAACCTTTCCGGAGAAATTCTAAAAAATGTGAAAATCTGAAAGTATCCGGATACTTTTGGGCATATAGTGTAGTTTCCATGCTCATGAACCGTCATGCTTATGGACTCTGAAGAAATTTTAAATACTTTAAAATATTTCATAATTTTTACGATATTTCCGTTAAGTTTTCCTGTCTTCAAACGTATGTAAACTTACAATTCAATTCTTACAACTAAAGTTTTAAAAGGGCATTTTTCGTGGCTCAGAAGTGTTACATCACCTAAGAAAAAGCAATATAAAACACCTTCACTTAAAAGTGTTTAGATTTTATCAACTAAATGAGTAAATTTGAGTTCAATCCTTCATTTTCGGACGAAATGGAGTGGGAACCAAAACTACACAAAAATATCAGCAAAATAAAGTATTTTGAATTTTTTAAATGATTTTTTTAACTAAATTGATAAAGTAAATATAAATTTTTCTCAATAAATCACTTTTGGAGAATCGGAAACCTATAATAGAGGGGAGAAAGAAATGATTTTTAAAATATACTCTTCGTTAAGAAACTATCTTTCTTTCGACATAATTTTGCTTGTAAACAACAAACAATCCCAAGATTTTTTAAAACAAATAAAAGACATGTAAAAATATTTTGCACAATTAGTGTAATATTAATTTGTATATTCAAATGTTTGAACCGAACTATAGCAATGTTATGTACGAATTAATTGCCAGAAGTGAAAAATTTTAGATTTTGCGCTGATTCTTATAAAAAATCTCATCTTATATTTTACATTCCCTACTTTTAATAAAAATCTGATTACATGAAATTATTTTCCGTTGCCAGTAATGTCCTTGAAAATTAGATTCAGATTATACACAAACTATGTTTTGAGCTTCATATTTTATTTCTTCTATAAACGCCTTCAGTTCTAAATTAAGTCACTGATTTTTCGAAAATTCATCACTAAATCCAACATAAATACCCCATCAGAAAAGCATTTTGAAATGTCAAAATGTTTAATTTGAGGAACATTATTATGTAATTTCGATGCCTTGTCATTTTCAAAAGATGCATAATAAAAATAAAATATAAAAATGAAAACTATCAAGAAATTTAACCAAATGAAAAAGAAGGTAAATTATTTTTTTAAATTGTGTTTTTATCGTTTTTCCCTAGGTTTTCAACTATCTTTGGGACGTGTTTTGAACCACTACCTAAAAATAAATTTCTGAAATTGAAATTTGCAAGAACTCTATCTAAAATAAACGTAGATTTGAAGACAAACGTAGCATTTAGTTTTTAAAAAAAGAACACTTGAAATTTTGTTCTGTTTTATAAGTATCTAAATATTTATTTGTTACTTTTGTTGAAATGCAAAATATGATTATAATATCGTTTTTCCGCTAGATAAATTTTTGGAACTTAATTTCCTTTGACTAAACTGGTGAAAATACTGATGGAAGCTATCCGAAGACAAGTCACGTGACTTCAGGTTTAGTAATATTATTATTAGATTAGATAAACTAAAAAATTTGAAGTATTTAAACTATTCAATCAGAAAAACTTAGCTTGAAACTATCCCTTTTTATCTATGGCTAAAAAAATCATGTTGAAAATAATGATCTCAATCTACTTAACAACAATAAGAAAAGTGGAAATTTTAGACTTCCTTATCACCATCAAATTGTAATCACTTCATGGCAATCGAAAGCTCTAAATAAAATTGAAATAGCCTATTTCGTTATTTAAAAAAATTAGAAATTAATTTTATGTATTTTATTAAACCCCTTTTGTAATTAGAGATAAATCCGATCAATTCTCTTTTCAAAAAAAGCATTTGATTTGTAAAAATATATGTTTAAATTTTTTTACGTTCTTTTGTTGTTAAAGATAAAACCCATAATTAGCCATGGAAAATATTGATTTTTTTTTATCATCATTTCACTGAGAGAGGCGATCGCTGATAGTTTTTAACAATATTTTAATAAAAGGTGATACATTTTTTTGAAAAGAATCTTTGTATCAAAACATTTAAACCGAAGTACTTAATTGGTTGCCAATGTGCCGAAAGCTAATATATTTCATTTCCATTATTTTTAATTATTTAAAATGTAATTAATTAAAAAAATTAACTCTATAGTGTGTTTACAACTAAGCTGTTTCGTTATGTACACTGATAAAAAAACTATAAAATTATGCAAAATTTGTCTGCATTCGTAATTTTTATTTCGGTAAACAATTTAAAAACCTTTTAAAAGGAGACCAAGTAAATAAACTTTAAACACAGAATTGCTTTAATGTAGCTTGTATAAATCAATTTATGATTTTTGAATTTATAAAAGAAGTTATTTCATTTTTTGTTTGTTCAACTTTCGTTGACAAGGTAACATAAATTTCAATCAAATGTTTTGTTTAAAAAGTCTTAATTATATGATGAATGAAAGCCAATATCAAAACACGTAACGAGCCATTACCAACAATTCCATTCTAAAAGAAAGCCCCGAAGACCTTGCAAGATTTCCAAGCTTTATCTCATTGGTTTTCAACAATTTTTAATATTTCGGGTGACAATTTTTATATTTAACTCCGTTCTACTGAATTTTAGTATTTGTAATTTTAGGTAAATAATATCAAATTTAATATTTATTTTATATGTTATAAAATATATTTTTTGTTACTAATATATATCTAAATATTTTAAAGAATGTCATTTTATTTTGCCTCTAACAGAATATATTTTCTAAAATAATTTCTTTCTTTATCCATAAAAAGGATTTAAAAAATCTATTTTAGTTTAAATAATATTTTTAGACTTTTTTGCATTCTTTAAAATTATGTAATTTAATTATTTTTAACAATGTATTAAAATTAGACTTACTTTTACAGACAAAAAAGAATTTATTGAAATGGCGATATTGTTTTGCACTTCAGAAGTACATGCATGCCTTATTTTTATTATTTGCATATATTTTCAGACAATATCAAGTTTATTCCTCTACTGACATAACCTCTGAATAAGTAAGAATACTTTTGCATTAGTTTAATGGAAGATGTCCATAATATTTTTATAATCTGACGATTTATATTCACCATGTGAAAATTGAATAGTTATTAGAAAATGTCACATGACATTGCATTTTTGATATGATTTTTAGTTTTATATCTGCGTCCTAATATTTAATTGTTGATAACTAGCACTTTTGGAATTCACTTAAGATTAATTAAATTAGTGTTATGAAATTTGTAGACTAAGAAAACATGACTCATCTTTGAACAATTCTAGCACATCATCTTTCAACTTTATCATGCTCATGCACACAAGACGTCATATTCACATGGTAAACTTTTTCAATAATCAGTGGGAGTAAATTTTGGTGTAAATAATATCACGGTAAATTTTTGACATATTCAAATACTCGATAGTTTGTTTTTAGAATTTTAGAAACCTTGAAAAGTACATTAATTGAACAAGTTAAATTTAGAAGAATTGCTTCTTATAAGTTTTAAAAGTTAATTTGTGATTCCAGAAAACAGATCTTGCAGCGAGTTAAAAGGAAAATGCAGTAAATAAATAGCCGAATTTCGAATGAATTCAATAAGGGTTTACAGGTTTGAAAATTTTGTTCAAAATAATTTTTAACTTACTCTGTTACTCAGCCTTAATCTGTTACTCTGTTACTCAGCCTTAATCTGTTACTCTGTCACTCAGCCTTAATCTGTTACTCTGTTACTCAGCCTTCAAACAATAACTCTACCCAATGCTGGCTGATTTTCTACTTTAAAATTCTAGATAAAATAATAAACATGCTTAGATAAATAGAAATGATAGACAAAAACAAATTCACCATTTTTTTTATACAACAAACATTTTATTTTTCAAATATTTTAATTTAACAAATATCAATTATCTAAAAATCTTCATTTAATTAAAATGTTTTGAATGTTTTTAAAATAAAAATGAATTAACCAAGCATTTAAACTTACATTTTTTAATCAAATTAATTAGTTACCTTCAGAAAATTAGTTAACGAATTTGAAAGAGCTCGACTTGGAATTCTGAATTCGATGGTACTTCGTTCCAAATGAATTTCAAAACTCGTTTTTCAGAAATTTTCAGATGAAAGATCTGGAACAATATTTCTTCCTCATACCTAAATAATATTTATCCCAGCAAGAAAAAAATTTTCCAATGTGTGAAAAAAAATGAAACTTTGTTTCTTTTAACTTGGCTGATGAAGTCCTGCTATAGTACAGGAACAAGAAAACTGAAAAGTTTTCTATATGGCCCCTGGGTATTTATACCCCTCACTCACGCTGTCTATGTATTTACTGGCTAATTAAATTTCCCGAAAGTTCTAGAAAGAAGTAGAATGTGTTAAAGTGAGCACGTGTTAAAACTCTATTGGCAAGTGACAAGAAACTACAATAAGATATAAAAAGATAAAATAAGATAAAAATAAGAAACTACAATAAGATATAAAATAAAAACTGCTTTGAATAGCTATCGATTGACATCAGCACAGTGACTAAAACCTTATGTGGATAACGTATCATGACGGTAGTGTAGTATAATGACAAAGAAAATTATAGATACATTAAGAAATTATCCTGTTTCTAATTTAAATTTCTACGCTTTCAAAATGTTATTTTTAAATTAAATACTGATTTTTAAACACTGTTAAAACTATACTTAATAGTAAATTCAAGGTAAATGAAAAGAACAAAACTCTTTACTCTTCGACTTTCTTGTATACTTCAGGGCCGCGGTGGCCTAGTGGCAAGGTCCCAGCCCTGGGGCCGGAGGGCTCCAGGCTCGAAACCCGATTCCACTGAAGATCCGCCGTGTATGAGGCCTGTTGCACGATAAATCATACGTAGTGGCCAAACGTCTTCCCGCTGGTGTGGTGCGTAAGTTTGGAGAGGGGGTGCCAGCTCAGGCGCCGTCCTCGTCATCTGACCGTGGTTCAAAATTACAAGGTCCGTCCCAAAATAGCCCTCGTGTTGCTTCGAAACGGGGAGTTAATATAACTAAACTAAACCTCTTGCATACTTCGGCAATGTGTCATGTTTTGTGTTTAGCTTCGTGGAAAAGTGAAGAGAATCGAGAATGCAGGCAAGCTTTGATCGATTATGTCCAAAATTCGCTACAACTTTCGAGTAAAGATCGCACACTAAAATTTATGCATCTTGCCTGCTGCGCCTTTGAGTTATTACGTTCACATATACGCGAATAGACAGACCGATTGACAGATTTGCTCTAGAATTTTGACGCAGATGTACAATTTTGGTGCAAAGAGAACAACCCCCCTTTCGTCCATCCAGCTTATTGGGGTTTTGATTTATTGCGTTCCCAGATAGACAGACATAATTCCAAAATTGTGTTTTCCGGACTCAGGGAGGTCTAAAACGTGGAGATTCATCAAAATCTAGAGTTCGATTTTTTTTTTTTTGCCGATTACAGTAATTTCCTCTTGTTCACTTCGTATACGAGAAAGTAAAAATAAATTACTAACATCCAACGATAAATTTTGTTTCCAATGATTAATCCAGAGCATCTAAAAACTGTGGTTCTAGTCCCCAAGTGGGGTTCCATCGAAAGATATTGGGGTCGTGAAAACTTTCAGGGTCTCGTTTCAGGTGCGTTTTCAAAGAAAAATCGTTAAGAAAATTATATAAATTTTTAAACATTTGATAATTAATAGCATTTTGTCAGAATTTTCTAGAAAGCTGTTTTTATTACAATTTTGATTTAGTTATCTTTAGTTAGTAAATATCTCTCATTTTATTTTTTATTTTCTCTACTTTGGGCTTGAATCAAAATTTTTCTGAAAGAAATGCTTGAAGGGGTTTTTCCTCCTCGAAAAGGGAGTCGTGGATGAAAATAGTTTAGGTTTATTCCATTTGTTTGATTTGGTTTTATGATGCAAGAGCCTTATGTGTTCATGCCACTGGTATTGTATAAAACTGCAGTCAAAATTCTAAAATGTTTTTCAATTTCTCATAATAAAATAAAATACAGTGTGTAAAAATAGTCTTTTAATATACGATGGTGAAAAGCTCAAATTATAAATGCAAAAAGGTTAAAATTACAAAAATGCGAGAACAGAAACTAACATTCCACCACTGAAACCATGAATGGAAAAATGAAACACAGTACGGTTTAGACCAGTATAAAAATGGCAAAAAATTGATTGTTTGTATTTTGCAGATATGGTAGTGAAAGAAAAAAGTTGTGGTTACTAACGTGAAAAGGAAGGAATATAAATAATAAAAAGCAAACACTGTTTATCACCACTTTTAATACTACACTGTTCACTGATGCATTCACATCCCATATTTTCATTTTTTTAAACTAATTTTATAATTATTATTGCATTTTTGTCTACATGCTGGGAAGCTTTTCAATGACATTTTAATTTAAGAGTGCAGTTTTCCAAATTAATTAATCTCATTTAAACACTGAAGTTTAGGATTATTTTTGTCGGTTTCATCCCTGTCTTTCTTACACTCATTTACGTAAATTTGTAAAATTGCTGTAGAAGTTCCAGGCAGTTGATTCAGCTGTTGTATATACTTTTCATATTCTGCAGGCATTTGAGGTGCCGCAGCTGTCTTAGAAATGGAAAGGGGAGAAATTAATTCATTCTTGTGATTATTTTTAAAAGAAAAATAGTTTCCCAGACCCAAATGAGTTTCACTAAGGATTTAGGGCATCTTTCAAATGTATTATAAGCCGGTCAGTTTCTAAATAAGTGAAATTTCAGTGTGCCAACGAAAGATGAAGCTCTTTTAGCAGACCAAATGAAATATTCATAACCGATATCATGGAAAAAATGAAATTCAGTTTTTTCTGAGTGTAGGAATTTCAATCAAATGATTTCGTTGTATCATGCTTAAAATACTGGTGTCAATAAACTGTATTTTTGATGTGTTTTATTAAATGAATAGGAGCTATTCGTTAGGTTTTGAAGTTTTCACATAGAATATCTTTTGAGTAGAAAATCAAGGTTATTCTGATAACACCAAGGGAAAATGCCAAAAGGTGCCTTCGATATCAACAACTCGTTGAGAATTTTTTTAAATTAATATCTGGTGTTTTATAACAGAATTAAAAACCATTAAACGAAAAATTCTATTAAGATAACAAACATATTAGATGGTACTGATTTCGATTTTTAATTTCAATGCTTTCTGCGTCAGTTCATGCAAATGTAAAACGGGGTCAAACCTTACAGCTTATGAAGCAAAAAGGCAGTGACAGCAGTTAGTGAAAGTATGGCAGACAAAGTAAAGTGAGCTTTGTTGGTTGCAAAAAAGCTGGCCAGTGCGTTTACAGATTTCCACGGAAAAATTCGCCAAAAATGCCAATATAGAAAATGTTTTGCTGTACTACTGGATAATCTAAAAAGGATCTAAAATGAAATGGAAGATTTTCTTATACAACAACAACGACATTTTATCTTCATAATAATTTATATTCCTGCCTTTGCCCGAGTCATAATTTCTCCATAGGCCCATCCATTTCTTTTTCACATATTCCTGCCTTTGCCCGAGTCATAATTTATCCATAGGCCCATCCATTTCTTTTTTACAAAAATTGTCACTAACTTTCTTCAGCCTCCATAAATATCCTTTTACCTTTCTTGTAGAATTTATCGCTTCAAATTTAGCCTGTTTATTATCCCACAATAGTATGGTTTGAATAAAAACGAGAGTCGTTTGAAGGAAGAACATGTATTTTAAACTTTCAAACAATTAACAATATAATAACAAATGCAACTAAAAATTATACTATTTACAAATAATTTAGGCAGCTATGCAAATAAGTACAATACAGTTTAATCTTTACTTTGATTTACACTAAATTTTTAAAATTCAGCTTGATTTATTACTTAATTATTTCTACCGTTAGCGTTGAGAAATATTTTATTAACAGTTAAAAATGTTCTTTACATTTTCAGAATGATCTAAAAATGCACCAAAATGCTATGGAAACTTTTAGGAAGTTCCAAAATGTAATGGCGTTCGAAAATATTCTGGAACATTCCCAAATGTTTCAGAATTTTCTAAAAACTCCTAGAATATCCCAGAATAGTAGAGAATATTCTGGAATGTGTAGAATGATCTATAATTTTCAAAAATTAATATAATGTTGGATAATATGGATGGTTGTATAATGTTGGAATTGTCTCAAAATGCAATAATGTTCGAAAATACTCGAGAATGATCGAGAATACTTCGAAATGGCTAACTTTCGCAGTATTTTTGCTCCATTAATATGTAACGGTTGTTCCAAATTTGTTTGAAGTTGGTCCTATGGCTTAGGAGGAGATATGGGAAAAAACATGAATGTACAAATGGACTTTTATTTATATTAAAATTATATCATGAAGCAGAATTATCTTTTTTGATTTCTTGTGTACGAAAGTATTGCTATCAAAAAATTCCACCCGAGGATTTGTTGAATTTCGACCTTCCAGACTTCATTGGCCATGATTAAAAATAATTTTTTTAAAAAAATTCAGATCAGGAAAGAATAAAACGGCATAAAATTCAAACTCTCATTACTATGTAGTTGATTATTTTAATTTTAACACGGCATACAATTAGTCTTCCTTTGGTAATTGTTTCCGAAATTATCGCAAGAAAATATTGTATTTACGAAACCCAAAACACAACAAACCGTCATTAAAAAAAGATAATTTTTGATGCTTTTTACTAATTCTAATCGAGTATGTTTTGTTGCGTAGGATATGGGCACGATCGTTTTCTACCAACGTTATAATGGACGTACGAGAATATCGACGGGCGATCACTACTGATTTTTTTCATTTTAGTTTTATTATAAGTGCGTGCGTGCACTTTTTTTTTCATGCTGTCGTGCTAACCCTTTTATTTCGTGACGCTTTAAAAGCGCGGCTCATTTTTTGAAAATAATTGCTCTTCTAAAAGGCCAAAACAAGATAACACCGACAAACTGCAGAAATGGCAGAGTTGATGGAACGAAACTCTACAAGGATACTCTATTTGCCAGAATTTTAAATGCTAAAAATTTAAGTTTAAAGTGTTTAATGAATTAAATAATGAATTGAAAACATAATTGACTTTCTGAGCGAGTGATGTTCACAGCTGTTTTGCACTAGGTATGAGAAATTCATCAAATTGATGTTGGTTGTTTTGTTGCCTAGATATCAAATACAGTACATTCTGAAAGAATTTGAATTTTTAACAATAAAACTTTCATTGAACTTAATTTTCATTAAGTTTATCAAAAGATGTAATTGGTAATTAACAGTAATTTTTGAGAGTGTCAGCCTTATGTTCATTAAATTATCCTGCAGTTACTTCATACTTCTACGTGAAAACCGATAAGATATTTCTATTCTTTGAATCGCATTCAGGACATGTGTCACATAAAGTGATTCACATGTGGGGAGTGGAATGAAAAAAAGTGGGCTCTATAATATGCCCAGAAAAATCAAAAAATCTATTGAAAGGAAAATAAGAATAATTAGTCCGTTGATATACAGGGGAAAATAAACTGTCAGCCTTAGAACTATGTAATTATATAATAAATTGCGCAAAACGAATTTTGATACTAATTGTTTCAAATTCCAAAATTTATTGTAAGGAGAAGACGCGAGTAAATTTGGCATGAAAAGTAGGGTCCCGAATGCTAAAACACCGAGAAACTCTGTTGTAAGGGATTTACGTGATTTCTTATAACCTTTCGCAAAACTCATTCCCTTGTGTTTTGTCCGTCTGTATATATGTACCTGATGTTTCTCAAACTGTGAAAGGGATTTCGCATACATAAATTTTGGAATCTTGAGAAACTTGACTCCATGCATCTGTCGGATTCCTCAAAATAGTGAAGAGAAACTATGTTTAAAAAAAGTTATGTGGGTTTGCATCATTTCATTGAAATTTTTAAATAAGTACAGCTAACTAAATTTATATTTATCATTAATTTGATTTGAATTTATCATTGATTTGATTTGAATTTATCATTGATTTGATTTGATTTCATCATTGATTTGATTTGAATTTATCATTGATTGGATTTGAATTTATCATTGATTTGATTAGGATTTATCATTGATTTGATTAGGATTTATCATTGATTTGCTTTGAATTTATCATTGATTGGATTTGAATTTATAATTGATTAATGCTTCACTGACCTATTTAATTGTCCTACTTATATGCACACTTTGGATAACAGAAGAAACCTTGTGTATAAATATGGTAGCGAAATATTTTTTTGAAGCTGAAAAGGTCTGTCAACGTTGTGTTAGGTGAAAGTGAAAAGCATAAGCTGTTGAAACAAGCAATAAATATCTTTTTAGATTTTACATTTCAAGATTTTAAGTTAAATAATAGACGATAAATATTGAATTTATGTTATAACTTATCACGTATCTCGAAATACTGATGATGCTAAATATTGAATTTCTAACAGTTTAATACGAGTGGCAGAAAATCTTAAATATATGCTTTTGTAAACTCATTAACCAGCAACATAACTGTGAAATATGAAACCGTATACGAACTATGAAAAAGTATATAATTGAACATGAGCGCAAAAAAATTGAAATGCTAAAGAATGACTGGAATGCGATGTATATTATAATTTCTGAAAGGCTTATCAAGATTTTATTGATTTTATTTCTGCCATAACAAGCAAAATAGAATTGAATACTGGTAGGCAAAAGGAAAGAATTTCAACCTGAAAGTTTCAGCAAACCAGTGCGCCGGCGTATAAACTTTAAAAAACCAATTGATTACAGTTTTTTCTTTCTTTCTTTTTTTACAAACAGTCGCTTCTACCTTTAAAAAAAGTATAAAAAGGCGATTTTAGTTACCTAAAAGAGATTTTACGAAAAAACAACAAGAATTTTAAGAATTATAACGTATTGTTTGTTTGCGAAGAAATGTATGAATAATTTTTATTTGAAATTTCAAATCGAAACTCGATGAAATATATACTTTAAACTTATAATATATATACTAATAAAATATAATATATAAACTAATAAAAATATCTGTACAATTAGTTTAGTTTTCTGAAATGTGAAAAGCCATATGTAGAATTACAGTTTGTAATAACTTAAAGAAAAAAGTATTTTCTTGTAATTAATTAGTAAATTAGATTATAAACAGTGCAAATTTGTGATTGCACATTATATGCAAAAAATCTAAATTTATCAACTGTCTAGAATATTCGAATAATTAGGAAAAAAATCAGTAAAAATTACAAACAAATACATTTTTTTTTTCAAATTTCTACGTTTAATGCTGAATAAAATATGTATTATTATATTCTAAAATAAATTATATGCATAAATACTTAATTGAGATTCTTTATCATGTTTTTATTGACGTAAAAATATCTAAAATAGCATACAAATGTTTCAATTTTTAATTGTCTACAATACACGAATCAATGTTTTGAAAATAAACAAAATACATAAGTAACTTGTAACTTAAAAAATTGTGATATAACAGCTGATAAATGAACCTTCAAATTAGACGAGCAAATGTTATTTTTTATTCTTATTAAATCGCGTCTCTTTTAGTCACAGTAGAAATGTTATTAATTATAACGTGATGCTATATTTACGTCATTTCATTTCAATCTCATATAATCGGTTGTCTTTAAGCTAGGGGAAATCTTGTCCATATAGTTCCCTTCATCAGCTGCACATATACAGAAAATTAAGACACAATGTTATTTTATTTTTCAGATGCATGTATGACTGTTTGGATAAATCCTTATTTCTTCCTGAAATCGACAGAGTTGAAACGGTCTTTGAAACACACTATTCAAATCACTTACCACTTGAGAAAACCTTGCTTTAATTTCGGCACTAGGAGAATTGAATGCTTGAAAAATCGTGAGTTTTAGACACTGGAGCATTGCAAAGAATTTATATTTTTTCAATAAACTATAATCAGCTAAAATAGACCTAAATACTCATTTTAAGTATTTAGATACTTTGAAGCTAGATTTTTTTTCAATTCCGCATTCAGAATCCTTCATTGCTTTCACTCTTACCAATACGCATTCGTACATATGGGTTCTGACTTCGAAAAAGCGTCTCCTAAAATAGCCGTCGAGTCAGTTGAATGACTAGGTGGTTCAAAGACATAGTTTTCTTCAAGCGCCTCTAGACCATTTCCGAGCCTAAATTCGAGCTAAATGACGTCCTTGAGGCAAGCTGCTTCCGCTGACCGGACACCGAGACCGGGCAGCCCTTTCCGCTGCCACTTTATCTACGGTGGACGGCGGCTGGCGGGAACGCCAAGAAGCGAACCGGTGGAAAATTACTTAGTTATTTCTGTATTCAGCCCAATTGCTACAATCATGAATGAATGTACAACATCATCTCAGAATGAAACAACTTAAACATCATCTCAGAATGAAACAACTTAAACATCATCTCAGAGTGAAACAACTTCAGCATCATCTCAGAATGAAACAATTTCAACATAAACTCAGAATGAAACAATTTCAGCATCAACTCAGAATGAAACAACTTCAACATCAACTCAGAATGAAACAACTTCAGCATCATCTCAGAATGAAACAACTTCAACATCAACTCAGTATTAATAAAAGTCAATATTAGAACGTCCTCAAGAGATGCTGTAGATGTTTTAACACTGGAAATGAATTTTAATGATCAGCAAGTTGTATTCGCCAGTGAAGGGTATATATTTGAAACTCTGAAGGGTTTCTATCTTTTGATCTTGTTTTTCCCAAGTGCTTGGCATTTTAGATTTATGAAATAACATTACCTCGAGATGAAAGGTATTCATCGCTGAATGGTGTACTTGATTATTATTAATCGAAAAAGCTAGCAGATATAGGTATTTGGGATGCTTTATTGGGACGTTTTTGTATAATGATAAATTAAATTTTCTCAGCTGTTTTTAGTTAGATTTAGAATATAATGGTGGAAAATAGATCGGAGTATTTCCGACGGTATTTGAAGATATAAGAAAATCTTTAACTCTTATAGCAGATATGAGATGTGATTTACTTATATTCCGAGATCTTTACGGCTCATTATGAAACGAATTTTTCAAAACTTTGATTAATTAGTATTTTTTTTAATAAATTCAGTAACAACTCAGTACAACTGAAGGCTTTTTTCTCGATATTTCATTGTGTATAATGTTTATATCAATGAAATGGGAATCTAAGTTGCTTTCCAAACAAATAAACCATTTCTCTGCTATTACAAATTCTTCGATTCTATGCTACGCTCTTATAATTCTTAAATAAAAATATTCGAAGTTATTCAAGAAACAATATAATTGCTCCTCTAAATTGGTTAATTGTACAATATATCAGATAGTGTTTTGCAAAATTGGCCTAAGTAAAGTCTTCGAGTTACAGTTGCTTCACATTGAAATTTTATTGAAAAATGGGAAAAAATATATACATTTTTATTTTACGCTAATTAATCTTGTACTAAAAAATATTCACTTATATACTAAAATTAAAAGTTAATCATTCATTATATATTATTACCTTTGAAATCTAGTCTTGATACCTTTAAAAAAATACTCGCTATTATGTTACATGTTAATGCCTAAAGAATTCTTTTTATTTTTCGTCTATTTGTGAGACGAAGCTGGACTGAAAAATACTCGAACCACATCAAATTATGCAAACAAAGAATGGCATAAACTAACTCGCCAAATAATTTTTAAAGTTTCTGATTTTCTTACAGAAATATGGTAAGTCCAACAACAAACAACTTTAAGATGACAAAAGAAATAACGCACTTGAAGACACATGGACGCATTGAGCTCTATGTACAATCAGTGTTCCTTAAAAAGCAGAAAAATCCCAAAATTTTGAGCTACCGAACTGACATCATTTTATTAATCCCTCAACGTGTGAATTTATTTAATAATCTTATTAGATGGCACATTCTATTTCGGATATTTTTTTGTTATTTCAATCTGTATAAGAATATAAAGCACACCTGAGATACTGAAGTGTGTCTAAGAGATTTTCGTCTTTTGAATTAATTGCTAATTTGACTTAATTACAAACTTGAACACCAAAAATTCTGTAATACGATGCACGAGTCGAATACGTCATTGTATGCAAAGGGGGGTTAAAACATTTCAATGCGCTTTCACAACATAAAATTGAGATAAGATTCGTGACTAGTTTCCAAAATCAAACTTTTAATAAATAGAAATTACAAGTAAGTGAAAACAAGTAAAATTAATTATTTAAATAATCAACATCAAATATTTATATTAATGACATTTTACTATACTATACTCTAAAAGGAGCCCTACTCGATTATATGGCAATTCAGACCCACGAAGATGCCTAATCCTAAATCACGCTGCGTGCAGCTCAAATAATATCAAAACTGAAACCAAACACACATAAAAAGCTCGGTATGATAATTCATGACGTTTTGTGCAACATTTCTGAAGTTATCATAATTCGGCCTGATGAAACAACGATATGATATCGACCGCATTCTATTTATTCGGCCCCCGCTATCACAAACTGGGTCTCGAGGAGAAAAACCCGCGACCAACACACATTTACAGACCGACTTGATGCTTCCGATGCATCGCTGATACTGCTTCAGATTCGGTACCGATTGCGATATCTATAACAAAACATATAAAACTACGAGTCGGCTTCGAGATAAATAACAGTAATGGCTGCAAACGATTCAGAACCGGACGTTTCTGTTGAGAGTTCTTATGCTTCTGTTATGATTTCTTTTGGAACATCTGCGTCACTTAGTGGTTTGTAATTCACTTTTTTTTTCGTAAATGTTAGAAACAAGCTTTTAAAGTATGAAAGAATTTTCATTTAACTTCAAATTTTTTAAGCAAGTACAGTAATAGATGCAAACGTTTTCAAACTGGACGTTTCTGTTGAGAGTTCTTATGCTTCTGTTTTGATTTCTTTTGGAACATCTGCTTTA
>BGPR01029005.1:0-17077 GCA_013235015.1 Araneus ventricosus | reverse complement strand
CAAGACCTGCGGCGTAACTTCTTTGCTATGCGATAGTGCATTCTTAACTTTGGGCAACATCATCAAATCTTACCGATTAGATTTAATAAACAAAATGAAAACTCAAGACCTGCGGCGTAACTTCTTTGCTATGCGATAGTGCATTCTTAACTTTGGGCAACATCATCAAATCTTACCGATTAGATTTAATAAACAAAATGAAAACTCAAGACCTGCGGCGTAACTTCTTTGCTATGCGATAGTGCATTCTTAACTTTGGGCAACATCATCAAATCTCACCGATTGGATTTAATAAACAAAATAAAAACTCAAGACCTTTCAACATTTATATTCGATGCCATCAGAACACTGAAAATAATTGTTTCACTTGTCGATGATGTCGACCAAGCTCTGAATTTATGCGCTTTTCTGCAGTACTGTATCCTCAGCTTGATGATCTTCATATCCAACAGCATGGCGATACTAGACGAAACAGCCTTCAAGTCTGTCGTAATTAATTGTTTAAATGTGGGTATTTTTTTTAATTGCGGCTTACATGTTTTGCATTCTTACAATCAGTGGCTCTTTCGTTCACGAAGAAGACGAAAAACTGAAGAAAATAGGCCTGGAGTTTTCTGGTGATTTCGCGCAAAAATCTGTATTTTTGTCAACCCCCAGAAATGGGGCGATACCGGCACTTTTCTTGTTGTTGGGTAACATTAGGGATGTACCATTGAATATGACTGGGGGTGGTATGTTTGCAATCCGAAAGATAATCTTTCTCATTATGATCAATGCAGTTGTGACTTATGGAGTAATCATGTTCCAGTTGAAAGATTAGAGTTTATTTTATACTACACCAAATAAATCATTGTGGGTAATAGAATACCGTCTCATACCTCAATGTCTGTAACCATAATGAGTATTGAACGGTTAAATGCGTATGAAAACATCACCTTTATTTCATTAAACATACCTTTAAAAATTAGCTTTTTACAATGCCTAGAAAATACAGATGAAAAGAAAACATCTGTATGGCTATATCGATGCAGTGTTTACATGGGAACAGAACATAAACCAGCATAGAAATTATTAGATGAAAATAAAAATCACTAACAGTACAAAAAAATATGAAACTCTTTACGCTACTTGCACTGAAAATAGAATAATAAATTTAAAAATAAGGAAAGAAACATAATTTTAAAAACTTTAAAAAAAAGAAATAATAAAAAATAATAATTTTCATGTCTTTTATTTTTATCATAAGGTAATTAATGATGCCATTGATTGCAGTGACATATTGAGCCGTATCACTTATGCTGTGCCGACTAGAAGTCTGAGGAAGAGTTGCTTATTTGTAAATGTATTTACCAGGTTTAATTACATACGTAATTTTTCTATTTATAAATTTTACAGAATTTTTTACAGGTACTCTGATGATCTTGATGTGTTTAATATGTCTTATGGTGTTTTTGAGACTGAATGTTTGAGGCTTTTATGTTCTTGAAGTGTTTTTATTTTGTGCCCTTTTTAAATTCTTGTCGCGTTTTTCAGTGATTTCTGTGTCTATCCGTTGTTTTTATTAATCTGTGTTTTACGGCTATTTTAGTGTTTGTTCCTGTATCATGCGCACTGTAACTGGAGTTTATTCTGTAGTGTGCATTTTCTAAATAAATAAATATTAATAATATTACGAAATCATAATTGAAAAAACTTAATAAGAGAGAAAAAATAATTATTCATACAAAAGTGCATACTTTATAGGATAATTCTCATTTTAAAGATTCGTCCTTCAATAATAATCAAATAAAAAAAATTGTGTTCTAAATCGCATATCTAAAATCCAAGTGGAAATAAAGCAAAAAAAAAAAACTGTTGGGACAGTTTCAGTCACAGTTCCAGTTCACAGTCACAGTTCTAGGCTCAAAATAAAACTCATTGTGGATAATAAGAAGGAAATACGTGCTGATCACGTATTGATTTCGACTTTATAAAATTTTGGAATTTCATAACAGAAAGAATGTTCATGATTCACCAAGTTCAGTGTTAAAGGTCAAAGGCTGTAGTAAATGTTTTTCTTAAAATCTACTAGTTAATAAATATAGCTGCTATTCCTTTAAAATATTGAGGATATTTGCATCATAATAAAGAAAATATTTTGAATTGCACGAACCTTCGGATAAAGATATAAGTCAGTATTAAGATGAGCAGTTTTAAAGAAAAATCAAATGTTCAAATTCACAAATGTTGCAGAACATTGTGAATTTGAACATTTGATTTTTCTGTAAAATTCAACTCAGAAATGTCTCACATTAAAATCTCTTAATTCAAATTCACAAATGTTGTAAAATATTCGTGAATTTGAACATTTGATTTTTCTGTTAAATTCAACTCAGAAATGTCTCACATTCAAATGTTTCAATTCAAATTCACAAATGTTTTACAATATTGTGATTTCGGCTATGTTTCATCTTACAGAAAACTACCGATAATTATTATAGTTTAAGAAAATATTTAACTTTTTGAATAAAATAATAAAAATAACGCAATTTATAAAAAAAATTTAAAACTTCTGAAAAGCGCACCTTTTTAAATTTATTAACTTTAATTCTGAAGCGTTTTAGTTTATAACCGAAAACATTAACTAAAATCATACTGCTAGTCATAATTCCGATTTGTATTGGATATGGATATGTGAGATTTAATGACGCAAGAGCAAACTGCTTCAGATAATAATTGCAGAGCAATTCATGTTTTATTTCTACAGCAACTATACTAATGAAAGTTTGCAGAGGCTTGTAACAAAAATATTGTATAACTTTCTAATCTATACATTTAATTTTCTGTTGGATATCAACCTATTTTTCGAAACAGGACAAAAACCAATCAGTCTAGTAATCAATTGAACATGAAAAGTAAGATAGTTAAAAGGAAAATAATCTATTGATGTCCTGTTGGATATCAATCAATTTTTTTCCTTTTAACTATCTTACTTTCCGAGATTAAAATTATTATTTTTCCCGTTGCAACAAGATAATTTCAATAGAGCCGCTTAACGCAAACATTGCAGCCTGAAATGTTTGTCGACAAATTTTGATATCGGCAGATACTGGTGTGAATGTTTGAATGCAAAAATCATCGCCGTGGAAGTTATAAATTTACCCTGAACTCATTACATCCAATGTAAAACGTCTATAAAATTAAATATCGGAACTTAATCCAAATAGCTGAAAATCAGCTAAACGGTAGTTTGAAATCTATAAGTTGGTACACACTCTTAAAACGCTGCCAAATCGCCAAAGCAAGACGTTGACCTCTGCATAACATTGGAGCCAAGTCGCCAAAGATATATGCAGGTATTACCTGTATTAGCTTTGGCGACTTGGCGCCATTTTAAGAGTGTGTGCCAACTTCTAGATTTCAACCAAACGGTACAGTGGTAACTCGCCAGCAAAGCGATTAAAAAAATTCTGGTTAAGTACGATATAAATTTTTGAATCGAGAAGTATACTTACAAGTGATGTATCCTCTCAAAACAAAATCTATTTAATACCTCAGTACTTCTTAAAATGAAATCTTCAAAAGTGGTTGGTGATCCAGCTCGTAATGCATTACAGTCACTTTGTCGGGCTGTTTGCCCAATCACCAAGGTTCCTCTTACAACATCGTTCAATCAATCAACAATCAACAATCCATGATGAGTCGTGGTTTCAGAAAGTTATATAAAATCAACATGATCATTATGATTTGACTGTCAATGGTGGCTAGACGTGCTTTTAAAACATGTGGCACCATCTTTGTCCATAGCGATGACTACGATCGTGATGAACATCTGTGGATTCTTCCTGAGATTCATTTTGAATTCAAAAGGTTTGATATAAGCAAAGCCCTTTGTAGTCTGCAAGCTAAAGCATTTTCCGATGGCGCAATGTATCATTTCTAAATGCTATCTTTACGGAAACTTTATATTACTCGTAGGAAATTGGATTCTGCAGATTTCTGTGACGATATATTTCTACCTGTATCAAGAATTGGAAACTTATTAAATTGCTGTGCTTTTTTCGTTTGAACTTTCTCCAGAAACAAACGAAATAAGCATTTGCTTCGTGATAATATCGCTAGCATTCTCCGTAATTAGTAGTGGAATAACTTGTGGTGCAGTCACTTTACTGTGCGATGGTACATATTTAGAGCTGGGTAATTTAATCAGATCTTACCGTATAACTCTGGAAAAGAAGATGAAATTTCAAGATTTACCTGCATTTATATTGAGTGACGCAAAGATGGTTTTAGCTTCTCGTTTTTCTAGTTGAAGCAACTGACCAAGCTTTAAATTTGTGCTCCCTGTTGCAATACTGAATGCTCTCCTCAATAACTTTTATGACAATAAAGCCTAGCAATTACAGATGAGAAGTCGTTCCACTCAAACTTTGTCATAATCTCTAATACTTGTAATGTCATGACAGCAGTATAAATATTTTATGTGATTACGGCAAGTGGATCTCCTGTTTATGAAGAGGGTAAAAAACTCAAGAAAGTAGGTCTAGAGTATTCTAGACATACAGTGATCTCTCACTTATGCGCGGGTGCAGGGGACAGCGAAAAAACCGCGCATAAGTGAGAGAAGCACATAAGTAAAAAACCACAAAAGGGAGCTTAAAAGGGAAACATCAATACAGTGTACATCTATTGTTAATTAATGGTATGTATATACTACTGAAAAATGTGAATAAGATTAGTTTCAAAATGCAAATACGTGTATAACTTCCGTTAATTATTTTTTAAGAACACAAAGAAAATGGAATTGATCCAGATTTTTAAAAATATCTCTCAATTTCGATTCTCTAAAGCCTTTTTCGAGGTGCAAGGATTTTCTTCCACTTTTTCAATAACATCCATTTTAAACGAAAGCGAAAATTTCGTTCTTTTCGCCATTTTAAAACGTAACCATCTAATCAAAACTCCAGAGATGTTTCTTTCGTTAGCGATCAATGGTACGTACCGTACTAACCTCTCTAATTGGTGGATGTATAAATGCGACTTATACTGACGTCAATCACAAGAACCCCCACGTACACCCCTGTGTATAAGTTAGAGGAATGCTTTCCTGGAACCTGAACAATAGAGGAAGTGGGCGAGGGAATGCATTCCTAGAAGCAGAGCAAAAAGGGTTTTTGTTCTGCTGAAAAAAACTTTTTGAACTAAGAAAATTTTTGTGACACGCATAAGTGAGAGGTGCTTTTTTAGTGCGGCGCATAAATGAATAAGAGTTATCATTGTTTTCCTGTATTCCTGGCCGGGACAGCGAAAAAAACGCGCATAAGTGAAAAACGCACATAAAAGAGAGCGCGTATAAGTGAGAGGTCACTGTATTACTCAAGAATCAGTTCTTCTCTCAAACCAGAAGGATGGATCGTTATTGGTGCTGTTTTTATTGTTGGGTAACATCAGGGATGTACCTTCAGAAGTGACTGGGGGTGGTTTGTTTGTAATTCGAAAGTCTATCATCTTGGCTATGACAAATGCAATCGTTACATATGTTTCAACTAAATGTTTAATATGTGTTTGAAAATGTAGCATTGTTAATAGATGTTTCTGTCCCTAGTACAGTAACAGAAATTTGAAAATATCTTCTTTTTCAGAAAACATTATTCGCCTTGAATTTAAACATTTTGTCCTAAAATACAAACTTCCACGCTTCACGGAAAATGGATAGAAGCTTATCCAGCTATTTCATGAGAGTGGCCTGTTAGTTGAGAGAAATTGAACAGAATAGAACAGAACGCCGTCCTTAACCAGGACACGGGAATTTTATTTAAGAAAAACAAAATAAACAAAAAAAGGAAATATATACACTATGTACAGCACATGCATTTTCACTTTGACACTATTAGTTCGTAATAGTCTTCTTTTCTTTAGATGCTGAAATACCTTTCTTTTATTTGAAGGGGGAATGTCCGGTGATTGAGCTACTTAGTTCAGCTCGCTGGGAAGTTGAAGGCTAGGGAGGCCGGAAAAGATCTCTGTTTTCGATAATGAATTTGATAATCCCACGAATTTTCTGCCTGGAGACGAGGTTATTGGCGACCCTTTTCAGCCATACTTGTTCGAAGTTTGGCGACAGACACTGTATAAGTACACTCCGTGTCATAATGAAGTGTCGTGCCAATTCCACCACAACTGCAATAATCGCTGTCAGACAGGTGAAACCTTTTGAGGTAGGCAGGGAAAGGTCCATGTTGAGAGAAGAAGATAACATCCTCTCTAATCCAGTTAGTGGGACGGAGAATAACTGAGGGCATGATGTTATAGATTTTCCTGCCTGTATCACCATTCTTCCATGAGGTTTGCCACTCCTAGAGCATCCTCTTCCGGAGGAGGCCTTTTATGTGCGGTTTAGACAAATTGAACAAGGTGATTCAAAAATATTTAGTACAAATTTAAAAACGTCTAGAGAAAACCGAAATAAGCAGATTTTGCAACAGAATGGGCAGTCGAAAAGGTTACCTATTAAATTATAGAGGGCCATGACTAAGCAGTCACAGCTGAAGCTACATTTGCGCTTTTGAGTGATTAATATCCGCAATTCTCAGCTTTCGTCACTTTATTCGTATAACGTATTTCTTCGCACAATGTGCCAGGCATAAAAACACATTTTGTGAATTTGAAAATTATACTACACATTAAAATTCCAAATCGAACCAATTACATACAGGGCTCCCACTTATATCCGTAACACAAATCCCCTTAACTTCTAAACGGTGACAGCTTAGGCCATAAAGTTGGTGTCTAGGTATAGTAAAAAGGCTATGTGCTACTCGATGAGACAACTTACAACGCCATCTATCGGCATATTTTGGAATTAGTGGTTCTATCTCGTAAACGGTGAAAGATAAGAGAAAAAAGTCAATTAGAAAGTTGTAGAGCACTCTCGATTTAGCACGAAAAGATACCTTGCGCACATTAATACTCAAAACTGAAAGCGTCTTTATGAACAGATCAATATTGGCCAATGGATTGATTAGAACTGTAGAAACAATGTTAATAAAAAATTTTGTCTACAAATGGCGCTTGTTTTTTTAAAAAAAACTGGTTATTTTGAGCTGTTACAACTGCCATGTCAAACCAGAAGTGAAAAAAAAAACCTGAATAACCGAAAACTTGTTATTTTCGGAATAACCCATCCCTATTTTGTACCTTGACAAACTATATACATGCAGAGATAAAAATTGCCACAAACAGTTCTTTAGGCGCTGCGTTATAGAAGTCTTCTAAAGCAACCTCATCATGTTTGAAACCTATTAAATCTAAGCGCACCTGAGGAAGCATAAAAATATCGATATTGATCTGTCTTTTTCATGTCATAACAAAACATGCATCTGTAAAAGCACAATACGACCAAATTCAATACCCCTTTCATGCAAAGACGCTCATTATGAAATCGAATTTTACACTCATAAATGGTGAACAGGTATTAGCTGATAGTTTCTAAGAGATAATATTGATTTCAATTACATTAGATATTTGAATGCAGCATACAAGAGAAGAAAACGTTTTAGAGATAATATTTAAATAATGCTCTATTTTATCCTGGAAATCGATTACTTAAATTTATTCGATGTATAGAGAAATAATGGTAAAAGTTTTCCTTTTTATCCTTTTCATTTTTTCGTTGAAGGTTTCAGGAATGATGTTGTCCATAATATGATAAATGAGAGGTGAGCAAATTATCAAGCACTTCGGATTCGCTTATTTTCGATAAACGAATGCGAGTTGCTTTTATTTATTTATGACCCACTCACCCATAGTAACCAGAATGTTTTAAGGGTCGGCGGAGAGGAATTCAAAAATAGTGTTACATCTCATGCATTATAAAAATTCAAAATGCATTCATAATATAAATACAATAATTAAAAATAATTATACATAGGTGGTTCAAAATGTAAGGTAACAAAAGCTCTCATGGGTGTACAAATCCCCCGTGGGAATTAAATTCCATTTTCTAAATAGATTATATGATCACAGCATTCAAACGCCATCGGTAGATGGAGCTAGTTGTGCCATAAGGTTCCGAAATCACTGTTAGAAGATGGCGGCGTTGGCGGATACATGGTCGGCGACTGAAGTGCGAAGTGTAATAAGCCACAGAAACGGGATTGTCTCTCCAATATTTAATGAGATATCAGGCGGAAGGTGTTTCTTTCCTGTGCCGTATCTTTACAGGGGACGAAACGCGGGCGCATCATGTGACACCTGAGCCGAAAAAAGCATCAAGGTCATAGAGATGCCCCTCGTCTCCTCCCCATAAGAAGATCAAAACAGTACCATCCGCGAAGAAAGTTATGGTCACAGTCTTTTGTGACCACCAGGGTTTGCTGATGGTTCATTTCCATACGCGTGTAGTGACCGTGAATGCTGCCAGTTATTGTGCCACGCTGGACCTGTTGCAAAAGGCATTTCACAGGAAACGGCGGGAACTGCTCTCGAAAGGTGTCCCGTTGTTGCACGACAACGCCCGACCACATACGGCCTCGGCTACACATGATTTGAAACAGCGTTTCCGATGGAATGTTTTTAACACCCTCCCTACAGCCCAGATCTCGCACCAAGTGATTTTCATCTCTTCAGACCGTTGCAGATGCACCTGACAGGTCGCCATTTCAGAACCGATGCCGAAGTCAGGAAACGGACGTTAAGTGGCTCCGCGACCTGGACTCTGATTTCTTCTATGCCGGTTTCGATAGAATGGTTCACCGATGGCAGAAATGATGCAACAACCATGGCGACTATATGGAAAAAATAATATGTACCAGTGCGTTCCTACCTTTGTCTATCTTTTTGATTTAGCGAATAAACCTTTTCTCTCAAAGGACATGTGCCCTTACTTTTTGAACCACCTACATACGATACTGTTCTAAAGCTATAAAGTCGTTTCCCTGATATGCTAAACTTGGCAAGCTTGGCGTCAAATTTGGCGACTTTGGCGACAAAGGGAATTTTCTAGAAGGACCTCGAACTTTTAACCTATTTCTACTGGTTTCATGAACTTTCTAGAGATTACGTCACTTCCTACGTAATGAAGTCACTTCCTGTTGAAAGGTATAAAAGCAAACTCTCAAGCCAAGAGCAGTCAGTTGGATTTTGATCAGCAAGCAAGCTGGTGAACTAACAAGAAAAACTTATTGGTAGTCTCTGTTGTGAATTTTCACTAGTGCTGTGTTAATACTTGTGCTACGTTTCTTTGATTAGAATATTTGTAAAATAAAGAGCTTTATTTTTTTAAATTCTGCTTATTAGACTGCATCCACGTACACCCACAATACGATTTTGTAACAATACATTAGGCATACGTAGACATTACATACATTAGAGATGCGTTACAGAGAATATAGACTGATTCGTAGGAAAACCACATTGACCTAAATTGCAGTCACTTCAATCAATCAAATTTTACGAAAAATTCAAAGTATATCTAAAGCAATTTACAAAAGTATTGCGAATTTCTGCCTGAAAATAAATGTTTTAAATAACATTTACGAGCAACGAGTCGAATATAGCAGTTTCCATTCCTGTAATTTTCGAAAAACTCCAATGAGTAACTTGTTGAAAATAACTAACACTTTAAAAATATTAGCATCTGTTCTTTTCCCAGCCATTTCTTAAAATGTATTCGCAATACTGTCGTATACACGGAGATTCGTTTTAATATTATGTTTTTAGAAATGTTTATATTTTCTCAGACTTGCGGGAACACAAATAACTCAAACACTGCACTTATCCACTGGTTTTTTTCTGTGTGTGGGGGGGGGGGTATTTTATTTTACTCTACCTGTAACAAATCGTATCCTGGGAACCCAAGATTTGCACCTGATAAAATTAGCTAAGTGAATAAATTATATTATCTTTTTTTTTTCTTTTTTTGACACATTCAAAATAAAAAGTATATAGGTCTAGTATGTAGCATTTAAGACCAATTAAATGGTATTAACGCTGATTAAAAATATACATTTCGTTTCGAAACAGAAAACTAGCTACAGTTTAGTAACTTTTGTTCTGATGGAGATATAACGTTCCTTTCGTATTTTTCTGAGAAAAATTTTTTTTCTAACAGTTAACGCTAACCAAGGTATTATTGTTGCTTTTTCACCCACCAATAATATCTCGAGAAGTCTTCAAAAATTCCAAAATGCTTTACACAATTCGAATATTTACACATAATTTGTAGGTTTCTATCAAATTTTCGACAAAATCGGTCCGCGGGAAGTCTGTCTGTGTTTCCGTGTTAATGTGAACGCGATAGCTCACAAACATGAATAGCGAGATAGATAAAATTTGGCACATAGTTTTATCATCAGGAATGTAGGTCCGTACAAAATTTTTGGCCAACTCCATCGAAGGGTTGACTGTCTCTCTATATAATCGTATACTTGTTAAAATTATATCTCGTAAGCCTTTTGGCTTATATAAATAAAACTTGGTAACACGGATGTTAACATTAATTATGGATCTGTTCCCAATTTTCATCTCAATCGGTTAAAAAAGAGCGTGTTCAAATAGCATATTCTCCACGCGCATGCGTACTGGAAGCAATCTCTGTGCATGATATTCAGTGGCTTCATGACGACCTGCTTGGCGCTTTTTTCTTCCCTTTTTGCGAATTTTGATCTTGCTCGGATTATTTTATTTCAGTTTGTTTTGTTGTGTTTTACGTGTCCTGGAGAAACTTGTTGCGTTCTGGGAATAGAGCAGATTCGAAATGTTATCGGGGCGAGGGTGCAGGGAACTGACATGCTGTACGAGAGTTTTTGAGAGATGAGTATACGAGAAAGTTTAGGGGAAGCCGCTCCCGCTGGATTGTTTAATTAATGGCATTTCCACGAGTGAAGCAAAAAAAAAGAGATTTCAATAGTGAATAGCGTACTAAATAATAAATCTTGAATCTTTTCCTTATGTTCAAACAGGTGAAGTGGTGGCTTGTCCATAAGAGTTGCAGGCCCCCCCCCCGGAAATTATTTTAAAAGATTGTGTTTTCGTTTTTATTCTAATTGGCTTACTTTCCCACTTTGAGAATTCAGTGATCAATGGAAAGAACAAAAAAGTAATAAAAAATGTAAAAGAAAGATGGAAAATCAATCAAAAATTAAGAGAGAGACAGACCAGAGCCGAAAAAAGTTTTGCCCCTCCTACGGATCCGATATTAACGCAAAGAGCAACGCGAAGTGGGAGAAAAGCAACCCTTTCTCCGTTGGAAATTACATTCATTTAAAATACATTTTTTCAGCTCTCATTTGGAGCGACTTCCTCATTTGGCTCTTTTTCGCTTTTTCTAAGTAAAGTCGTGAACTATTCTAAGAGTTCAGTCGTTAAGTCGTTTTTTTAAATCCAATTCTGGAGGAGTTGTAATTTTTTGCTTCTTTTTTTTTCGGGTGCTGATTACGATTATGAGGTTTAAAACCAATAATTTTTGTTGGAATTTTAGTTATAGCTAGAAAACATTTAAAAAAATTTTCTCTAGTTTTTTGTTTATAACTCAAAAACTATCAATTTTTGGTATATCATTATTATATGCCAAAATAATCAGCACAAAATTTCCTATAACTTAGATCTATAAAACTTTTGCAGAACTGCTTGTTTCTGAGCTGACGAGCTGCCACTGAACATGTGTGATATTTACCTAATTTTATCTTTGTATAATATTTTCACTAACATTAGGTATCAAAAATTGAGAAATTCAAGATAATATCAGACTTTAAGACCGGGCAATACTATTCCTAATCAAACGTGGAATTTTTTAAATTTTTAATTTCGATTCTTCTGAAGCTTTTTGAGGGTTATTTTTACTTTCTCGTATACGAAGCATACAAACAGAAAGCATTGTAATCGTCAAAAAATCCGAACTCGAGATTTTGATGAATCTCCTCGTTCTAGACCTCCCTGAGTCCGAAAAACACAATTTTAGTATTATGTCTGTCTGTGAACACGATAACTCAAAAACTATTGGAGCTAGATGGATGAAATTTGGTATGTGATCTTTACATACAATTTGTAAGTTTCTGTCAAATTTTGGACAAATTCCGTTCCCTGGAAGTCTGTGTGTCTGTCCGTGTTCATGCGAACGCGATAACTCAAAACCTTAAACAGCTAGATGATTAAAATTGGGTACACAGTTTTATCATCAAGAATGTAGATTTGTATCAAATTTTGAATCAAATCCATCAACGCGTTGATTGTCTGTCAGCCTATATAATCGCATGTTTGTGAATACCATAACTCCTAAATGCAACGACTTAGATAAATGAAATTTAGTATGTGGTCGTCTTACCATAATTGTAGATCTGTGTCCAATTTTCGTTTCAATCTGTTAAAAAAAGGCCTTCAGTCCTTTATCTTACAATGAAGCAAAGGTATATTACGTAATGGCGCGATCTTTTTTATGTTACTTCCGCCTTATACCTTGCTGCGCGAGTGAAACTTATGGTATGCCGTTCGCCTTATTTTTTTCTCCACCTGTGTTAGGGACGCTTGGAGCGTTTTACTGCCGTTTCACTTATTTTTTCTCCACATGTGTTAGGAAGTATATGAGGAAGTTTAGGGGAGACCACTCCCGCTTTTTTTGTTGTTGTTGAATTCATTATGTTTCGTATCTGATACATGAATTTGCTTTAGTTTCGGAATCAAATTTTTAGATCTAATGCACTTTGTGCATATATTCTTGGATTAGCAACGATGGACATTCTACAATATTTTAGCAGTTTTTCCATGCTAGGCAGTAGCATAACAATATGTAGAAATATGAATAATAAGTAATGAAAATTCTGAATTTTTTGATTAACTTTATTTCAGAATATTTTTTATACTTGTGGACAATTAAATAATTTTGAAATGGTTGTACCAGTTTTCAAAGAGTGAAGAAGTTTCCTGTCATATTAATAGTTAACCGAAAATTGTCACATAAAATTGCGTTGCATCATGCTACAATGTTGAAAGAAGTTGTAGATCAAGATACTAAATATAGAACAATCACTTGCTCAAAATGAAGAGTACGTAAAAGTAATAAAAAATTTATTTCATTTGTCTCGAATTTCTTAACTGAAAAAAATTCAAGATGACCCTTTCCTACTAATATTTCGTTTTTTGATTGGATATCTAGGAACTTTGCCAGAGTTGTTTTATTTTTTTGAGAATTACCTATCATATTTCTAGAATTTTGTATTTATGTCTAAAATTAATTTTTCAAAATCCTCTTACATTGGCATATTATATACCTAAACACATAGATCTCTATATTTTTAACACATAGATCTCTATATTGAAATGGAAACCTTTTAATGTCCTTATTTTATGTCAAAAATCATTTAGTACCAAAATGAGAAAGCTATTACCGGTGATGTTAATACAGTAGAGTCTCCCTACAACGAAGTCTCCCTACAACGAATTTCTCCCTATAACGAAATTTTTAATCGGAATGTTAAATAACATTCAAAATATTCTCCATATAACGAAGTGGTTGCCTCTCTATAACGAATTTTTTCGGAGGCTTATCTTTTCGATTTTTGTCATTTTTGAAGAAAGTTGATAGTTTCTGTGCAACCAATTCAATCACACGTGCCTGTTTCTGGAACCACTCATTCTTAAAATGTGAAAAATTTTCTGAAAATTTAACATCAAGAAATGCAAAGCAATGTAAAATAACGGAATTCTTCCAAGTAAAATAGACGTAAGTACATACTAGTACATATTATTCTCTAAATTGGTGAACTGTCTTAACTTTTGAGCATTTTATTTATACAATAAAAATTAGTATAATTTTAACAAATTTATAATATATATTACTTCATTTTTATTTGAAAATCATAATTAAACACATTTGAACTTATCGCGCCTATTGAAAAGTTTGGAACATTTACTTAAATAACTGCAAAAATCTCTAATCTCCGTATAACGAAATTTTCTCTATAACGAATTTTTCAATTGGAACCAAGCGATTTCGTTATAGGGAGACTCCACTGTAGTTTCATAACGATTCACAGAAAAACTGTTTCGCGATAGAATGCCTAATTAAAATTTCTTGGGGAAAAAATTGTTCATTATTTTTTAAATTGTTCAGAAAAGACTTGGGAATAATATTTTTTTCATAAAATCGAAAATTTCAGATGTTAAACAGTCGTATGTCAACTTAATCACCCCTCGTAAATAGGGTCGCTCAGAGCAGGAATTAAATAAGATATCACTGAAGATGGTGAATGTCATAGTAGGACAATAATACAAACATTTGGGTTAATATTCTTATTTTTGGTTTCAGCTGGAATTGAACTTCTCGCTGTGTATTTGTATTATTATTGTTATTAGAATCAAAATCAAAATTTGTGTTACAGTCAAGCTATATATATATCGCAATATTACTCTAGAATTTGAAGTAATATCTTAGTTATAATAAAAAAAATTGTCTTTCATTGTTCATTGTATTTTTGTATTGTCATTGTATTTGTATTTTTTGTCATATTGACGTGCATCGAATCATCGCATTTTTAGGCTTATAAATTAAAATTTAATCATTAATTAGCTTTATAATTTGACACAAAAATTACGTAGAATCCACAAGCATCTCAAGTATTCTATGCATCCTTAGATGAATGAAAATGACAGCCCCTTTCCAAAACAGGAGGGGGCATCTTATTAGATAGCAAAAAAAAAAAAAAATGCGAGACTTAAGGGGTTAAACTAAATTATGTACAAAGTGCAGTTCTTTTTATGATTTCCAAAAATACAAAATAACTCTCTGAGTTAACTTCTAACTTAGCCTCTGTAATGTTTGGCTACCCTTGGCGATGGTTGATCGGACGCTTGGAGCAACTCCTTGCTAGTGTAGGGTTGCTTTCTGTAAACGAGTCAGTTTGGGTGGCGACCTCGAGAAGCGAGGTGAGATGTTTAAGCCTAGTTGTGGCGTTATTTTTGGAATAGCTCTGGCTTCTAAGTGCAACGCACCGCACTGTATCTTTTATGTGTGTTGTCTGTCTTATATGTGCCTATGTCCAAATAGAATTATTTTTCTAAAATCTGGTATCTTCATTTCAAAAAGACAGCAACACCACAGACTCTTTTAATAACTTTCCGAGTTAACTTTTAACTTAATTTTTACTTTCTCGTATACGAAGTATACAAAGAGAAAGTATTGTAATCGTCAAAAAATTCGAACTCGAGATTTTGACGAATCTCCACGTTTTAGACCTCCCTGAGTCCGAAAAACACAATTTTGGAATCATGTCTGTCTGTCTGTGTGTGTGTGAACACGATAACTCGAAAACTATGAGAGCTACGGGGATGAAATTTGGTATGTAGTCTTTACACATAATTTGTAGGTTTCTATCAAATTTTGGACAAAATCCGTCAACGGGAAGTCTGTCTGTCTGTATGTCCGAAGTCATGTGAACACTATAACTCAAAAACTTGAATAGCTAGATGGATAAAATTTGGTACACAGTTTTATCGTCATGAATGTAGGTCCGTATAAAATTTTGGGCCAAATCCGTCAAAGGGTTGCTGTCTGTCGGTCTGTATAATTTACCATTGAAACCAATCCGTTATCTCTACGCGCATGCGTGCGGAAGCAATCGTCTGTGCTTCGGAAAGGAGCGAATTACGTCAGTTTGTCCTTGAGACGGCAAGAGTGAAACATAGCAGTGTGCGATAGATGCGTTTTAATCGGTACGCATCTCTTTGAATTCTGTACCTAGATATTTTTCAATCACTATAATGAAAAACCTTCTGATAGTCATTGGATTCTGGATAACAGTAGGTTTTTTTAGCCACGCGGGGAAAAGGAGAAACGGCACCTTTTTGGGGAAGTATACGAGAAAGTTTAGGGGAGAACACTCCCGCTGGTTTTAATTGCTTTCCGACTTTTAATGTAATTTTTTAAATAATCCGATATCTTTTAAAACAAATAACGTATAGAGTTCTATTAAGTAGTTCTTTTTATTGAGTCCAAAAATACAGAATGACTTGTGATGATTTTTACGCTACGCTGATACTTTTTGAATCTTGATCCAAATGATTTTTTCGGCTCTCTCCCATGCTCCCTTACTTATTGTCCCAGAAAAGTTTGCTCAAGCACTCACAATCTGTTCTTGGGAGCCTTGTTGCTCATGATAAAGTTCAAGACAGCATCCACAAACTGATGAGGCTTGTCGCTGTGCACAGTATGTTTCGCGTCTTCTACTCCAATTAATACGGCCTGCGGAAAGCATTTTTTGATATTTTCTTCATCCAGTGATCTAAAACAATAAAGTTCGTTTGATATAGTCCTCCAGTTAACTACATCAATGTGAAATTTAATTTCGAGAGAATTCAAGGAAATTGAATAATTATTTACATAATGAATGTGCAAAAATTATATTCAAGTCCTTTTAAATTATATCGCATTTAAAAATTTGCATATTTTTAAAAGTTAAAATAATATTTCTGTAACAGTTATGTGTTTCAAACGAACTCAAAATCCAACACTTAATGCGCCGATTCCAATTTGGGGCCGCGATGCAAGAGTAGCGGCACACCAAAGGATATGCCTACATTGAGACCTCACTTCGAGGGTAGAAATGAAACTCGAAATCTCTAGCGTAGGGGAAGAGGAGGGGGGGGGAAGAATTCTGCGAATTTGAACCTTGTCTCAAAACAAACTTTGAAGCCTCCGTGAATGACGTGCCTCATTTTTCGACTTGAATGGGTGGGGGAAAAACCAGTCTTGGGACAAATGGATTGGAATGGAGTACATATGAATGCTCAGCTTTAAGACAAATGGCATAGTTAACCTAATTGTGAATGCCCAGCTTTACAGAATAAGCTGAAGTAGTAAACAAAATAATCACTACTAATTTGTCAAGAACTAGACTTCGACTTTTAATGCGCTCCATGTGTCACGAGACCAATCTCCTTTTAGAATTAACACACAAATACGGCGCTTCATATGTCATGAGATCAATCTCCTTTTAGAATTAACACACAAATACGGCGCTTCATGTGTCATGAGACCAATCTCCTTCGAGAGGAATGCCTTTGAATACGAATCTTTTTGAATTAACACACAAATAAGGCGGTTCAT
>BGPR01029004.1:0-19567 GCA_013235015.1 Araneus ventricosus | reverse complement strand
AGTTATTTAATTTTAAAATGAGGGAGTCCTTTGTTGGACACCCTGTAAATGTCATCGTGAAAATTGTATTACCAATAGTTTATAATATTCTAACTTTTTTTTGTTATTGGAAAATCGTCCAATGTATGATGAAAGTCCTTATGATATTTTTTAAGAAATGCAAAAATTAAAATAACGGAAAAACAGGGCCGAGTTTTAATTCCGAAAAATACCAGCTCATACATCATAATTTTTTTACTCTAATTTTGTTGCGAGAAACGTAAGGAGAAATGAAGTTAAAAGAATTAGATGCTCTGAAATGACAGCAATGGTACTGGAAAGAAAAATAATTTTATCCAACTTTCTTCATCAATCTACGTGGTATATGCCTAATATTTTGATATCTGTGTTTTATACTTCGGACAAAATTATTACATTTTCTTTCAGAAATTTCGAATTTTAAAGTTCTTCAATATTTTTCGCAATGGGCTTGCTCGTCGCGGCAGTTGATTGATTTAAAATATTGAAATTCGAAGCTGCATAACACATAAGTTTTTTTTGCAAAAGAGTGGAAATCTTTGTTCTTTTCTTAGTCTTTTATACAGGGTGTTCATAAATTAGTTGGGCAATTTCGTATGTGAATGATGTGCGAAATATGAATTGTAAGTTACTGGTTCAAATGCAGATTATTGTTAGCGGATAGATGACGAAACGTGTCTCATCTATCCACAACGACAGGCTAAGGGATCCGAAAGTCCTCATGCCATCTACAAGCATGAAAGGGATAGTCCCAAGGTAAACATGTTTTGTGTCGTAAGTTCTTCTAATGTGTTTGGCCCATTCTTTTTTGCTGAAAAATCTGTTACTAGATTTGTATACCGGGGCTTGCTTCAGATTTACCTGATGCCAATCCTGAAAGAAAGAATGCTTGAAGATTTGATCTTTCAACAAGACGGCGCACCGTGTCACTTCCACAATGAGGTGACTTCTTACCTCATTGCAGTACCAGTATGGATTCGTCGCATAGGTGCAAGTCCATGGCCGGCTCGATCACCAGCTCTTACACTACTCGATTTCAGTATATGAACCAGGTTTATCATCCGCCAATTCCGAAATCACGAATCACCACTGCACTTGGTTTGATCGACGTGAACATGTTCACTAACATCTTGCGTGAACTAATTTACCGATGGGGCATTTTCAGAGTAACAAAAGGTAGCTACATCGAACATTTGTGAAAAAGGTAAACTTCTTTTTCACTGTGTTATAATCTTCTTTACTGTCATGTTTGACCAAAAAATACTCATAATAAGGCATTCTTTTTTACCAACTAATTTTTGAATATCCTTTATATATGGTTTGTCAAAAATTTTCGTTAAAAATGATTGGTTGAATCGGGTATTGAATTAAAATTCAGATTCTGAACCCTTCCATATTAAAGTTTTGCTAATTTCGAGCAGTATATTTATTGACTCAAACATCATAAAATATAATTTCTTATGTCAGTTAAAGCATTTTCCAACTGAAAGTACATGCCTATCTGTAATGGTTTCAAAAGTACCTTCTGGACCACAGTGGTTTGGAGTTGACATCTTATGCAATAAGAATTTTATTCATTTATTCTAAACATTCACAATTGTGTTTTAGATTGGTTTTCGTCCGTATTATTGGGACTCAAAGTGGTTAGTTCAAATTTCCACAATTGAGAGCGCTGCGGTCTTTCATCAAAACCTCTGAGTTTCATTTGCTAGTTTGTCATTCATAAAATTTTATTTTTATTTCAGAAACCTGCTGAATTTGACTGAAGCAACGGAGAAACTTTCAAATAAAACTGCTATATTTGTTTATGAAATAAGTCATTTGACGTGAAGTGAATTGACGTATTTGAAGATAGCAACTAGTTGTAACATGTTATTTATACTGATTTATGATTTTTCTCAGAGATTGTTCAGATTACAATTATTGTATAACTAAATTATTTGGAGTGCAAGTATTGTGAAGTATCGTTTTGTTCTCCATGTTTAAAAACAATAGAGTTCTTGAGTGCCTTTCTTCGTTTGTTTTTGCAACATTAACACTCTATTTAGAAGATAGACGAGAGCAATCTTAGTGCAAAGTTCTTAATTTTGAATCTTCATCAGATGACAAAGGTGTTAATCTGTCACTCACACTCCAGTTTTCCAGGGCAAAGCATTTAATGTGTACAAAAACCGCAAACGCACAGCAGAATTACCTTGAAACTAGAAATCCGTGATTCTTCATTAAAATGGGAGCCAATATGAAATAACTTCCACACTTCTGAAATTAACTTCTTAAAACCTCAATTTCCGCCTTAGTTTTCAGCAGATTACTTTTTTTACCACTAAAATTATTGCAATATTCTATATAAAAATAGTAGATAATATCATAAACGCAGCGGAAATTTCGTCATTCCTATTTTATTAAATAACGGTTTTCCATTAAGGAAATACTGGTAATACATAAGAAAGGTAATTTACTTATTTAGCTAATGCTTCTATAGTGTGTACCTACGTTGCTGATGCACATTTTTTAATACTTTCATAACTTAATTCTCAATTAATCGATTAACTTCGTTAAATTTCAGTTTCACACGCAAGGTGTTCCATAACTGCAAATTTGGAAAAAAAATAATTTTCACATTCTATAATATTTATAATCATGAATATTAAAAAAAATATACGAATCAGTAAGGAATAATTAAAATAATATATATATATATATATATATATATATATATATATATATATATTAGTACACTAAATAAAAGGGTAAATTTGAAAACTGAATTTATTAAATTTATTTTCTTTAAAATTTAATACTTTAAATGATTAGGGACATAATGTATAAAATACAAGACATTAAATTTTAGTTCTAACAGATAAGGAATCTACACTATTAAAATTCCACTGTATGTATGTATGTCCGACTATCTTCGCGAGAACCGCTGAAAGGAGAAGAGCGCGGAAAGTACCAAAAGATGGGGAATAATTCAAGGAATCCATTTCGGCCATTTATATTCCGAAATTACAATTAGTAAAAAAGATATTAATTAAAAACTAATTTACAACCAAACTTTTCAATGTTTTGGATACTTTATAACAATACTTTTCATTGTTGCAGCGCAATTCAAAATATTTCTTTATTGTTAAAGTTGTTTACTTTAAAGAATATTGTTACAACAACAATGTTACATGCAATAATGTTAAAAGTTTCTATAATGAAACTACATTAACATAAAAAAATGACGCTGACAGAAATAAAAAAATGTTTTGTTTGAAGTGTATAAATTCTTTTTTCATCCCGTGATGTAACGTCAAACAGAATCATTTTAACGAATTGCCGAATTTACAGGCATGTTTTGATTCTGTAAAGTTATGTGCCGAAAGATATAGATTATTTACGTTAGTGCTTTTAATCATTATTCATTGATTTGATCAAGTTTAAATATTTCTGGTAGCTGCTATTTTAAGCTGATATTTGGAAGTTACTATTTTTGCTTTGTTCTATGCTCACTTTTTCCGATGCCCAAAAGAAAAAGAGGAGTTACAGGGGATGCTGCTCGTAGACAGCAGGCAATTAGAAAACGTGAAAGGAGTGTGCATGAAACTGACGAGGAAAGAAACCGCCGATTGTCATCTATGGCACAACGTGGCCAGGACAGAAGAACAAAATAATAGCCGATTGTCAGTAATGGCATAACGTGGCCAGAAGAGAAGAGCAGAAGAAAACAGAAGAACAAAGAAATAGCCGATTAGTCAGACAAGACACGTCACATGACCTCAGGGAATGACTCATTATTCGAGATAGCCCGTTCAACGCCGGGCCACTTATGTGCGTAATGTATCTTGCTTCATGTGTTTCTGAACTGGACGCGGGAATATGAAAAAATATATATACCCAGCAACGCTGGTTTATCTAAGCGTTTATGTCACATGACCTTACTTCTTCCCTCCGCCAGGGAATGACGCATTATTCAAGATAGCCCGTGCAAGATATTTGGAAGTTACTATTTTTGCTTTGTTCAGTTCTCACTTTTTCCGATGCCTAAAGGAAAAAGAGAAGTTGCAGGGGATGTTGCGTATAGACAGCGGGCAATTAGGAAACGTGAAAGGAGAGTTGCTGAAACTGACGAAGGAAGAAACCGCCGATTGTCAACTATGGCACAACGTGTCTAGGACAGAAGAACAAAATAATAGCCGATTGACAGTAATAGTACAACGTGGCCAGAAGAGAAGAGCGGAAGAAACCGAAGAATAACGAAATAGCCGATTGTCAGACATGGCACAACGCGGTCAGGAGAGAAGAGCCGAAGAAAACAGAAGAACAAAGAAATAGCCGATTGTTCAGACAAGACGTGTCACGTGACCTCAGCGAAGGACACATTATTCGAGATAGCCCGTGCAACGACGGGCCATACAGCTAGTCATATCAATAAGGCATATATCAGTGATATAACTTCATTTCTTAAAACATGGTTATGATTTAAGTTTTTTGACGTAACATTTGAAAGACCATACTTAAATCTCATTTACGTTCAAAAACTCTCCGAATTGATTCCGGATTGGAGATATGTAAAATTTAAAGAAACATTCGTTAAAATTTTATTGAATTAACTAAACTACCTCGTAAATCAGTATTCTCAAAAAGATCAGCACCTTTACTCGTTTTTTACCGGTCAAACGGAAAATTTTGGAAAAAAAAATCAAAATTTTTTTGATTAAAACAATTTACTTTAAACTTTGTAAAATATATGATAATACTCACCGAATCTAACATTGTAGATTTCCTCCTATCTGAGTTTGCTTCTTTTATTGCTGCTGAGTTCAAATTACCTTATTTTATATTCTTTTTATTAAATAAACAAAAAAAATTCTTCTCTAGTTAATTAGGTTTTAAAAAAAAGAATTTAGTTGAAATTTAGTTAATCGCAAAGACTTTATTCTCGAATCAACGATCGTGAAATATAATTTATATAACTATGAATCAGATTTTGTGAGTTAAATGCATCCAGTATATTCCATCCATGTTTTACATACAGTTTACTTTCAGATCTCTAAATTTTCTAATTTATATAATTTCGAAAAAAGACCACATACGTTCACCATTCTATTTTTTCTTACTTGAAACATTTATTTTTTCCTCAAAAAACCATCCCCCTTCTATTGTTACTATTTCCTTGCGTGGTCTAAGAAAGAAGCATGTGTTTCTCATACACCAACATATAACACTCTGAGTGAAAGTTAGGCAATCACCCTGTTTGCATTGTTAATACAAAATCTACCTTCAAATCAATCACAGAAATGCCGGTACGTATAATGTTAAAAATTGCCTTCTTAAGTTCAACACATATTCCTAAATCTTCAAAGTTGAGAAAACGTTTTTACATGTGGCAACGACAGTCTAAGAATAATTTTTGTCGTGAGGAGTGGTGAAGTTATGTGTAAAATGTGTCAGACAGATTTTTCTACAAAAGTAGGAGCCTTGCCTTGTAAAGGAGCGTGATAAAAATTGTGCAAATGTCCTTCTACGAGGGTTGTATATAAAGCAGTAGCAACATAGATAATACAAAAATTATTATGAAGTTACAAGTAAAATTGCATTACATTTCTTCAACATAATCATCAGCAAAGTTTGATACCTTTTGTCAAATGTCTGAGAGCCTTAGGATACCGTTGGCAGGTGTTGTTTGTTGAAGACAGCAACGGAGAGCTTTAAAATTCGCAGGTTCTTTAATATGTGCCACACCCTTTGATAACCGAGACCAACTTCTTCAGATAATTCGCAGACAATCTATAGACGGTCTACGGAAAGGAGACAACTCACCATGTGATTCTGATGTTGAGGAATGGACGGCCGACCTATGCGGTACAAATCCGCAGTCTCATTCCGACCCGCATAAAACGCTTTGATCCACCTTGCCAATGTCCTATAAGGAAATTTACACTCTGGGAATCTATACTCCCTTGTCCCCCGGTCACTACGCCACTGAAGGGAGCTTACCAAACTTTGTCGGCCCCATTGAGCTTGCGCAAATAATTCTCGAGGCGCATTAATTTACTAAAACTCTTCTCTAGTGTGCGCAAAAGTATTTGTAGTAAATAATTTTTTACTGCGCATGTGAGAAACATAGTACACCTTTACATCTTCCCGAATATACATGCTTTTTACCAAAATGCATTTAAGTATTGCGCACAGCAAACAAAAATATTAACAAAAGTTGCAAATCATTACCAGCTTTCTGTGGAACGGGATCAGCCCAAATCATTTTCTTCATCTTGTTCTGGTCGGAATTCCGAATATTGCAATTCCCATGACTTGTTTAATGAATGCCGCGTCGAGTTGCTGCACTTCGCCGAGAAAAAAGGTCCGATATTAGAAGGTTTCATGACTTCTGACACTTTAATGTATTAACGGAGCATTATATTAATATTAAAAGTCAATACTTTAAATATGTAAGAAAATACGAATGTTTGAATACGAATGTTTCATGAATACGCATGTGTGAAATATGTTATAATTTTTTATTCATAGTTTCGAAGCCAGATAATATATAAGACAGCGTATATAAAAAAATGAGTTGAATACCATTACGATTCAGAAAGATATCGGCATTACAGCAAAAAGAGCTTCAGTTGCTCTCTAAGAGAAATAAAAAGATGAGTGTTTTTCCACAAATTGATATGTTTTAAGCTTAAATCTTCGCCTTGGTGTTTAACATATACCTAAACTTTATGCAATTCAATAAAACGATTAGGAGATTTAAATTAAAATTTTATATTTTTATAAATCTCAAAGCGGTTAGGTATTTTGATATAAGAGATTTAATGTATTAAAAGTTTGCTTTAAAAATGAATAGTTGCAATTTTATTGCGTTCAGTTTAAGAAATTATCCGCATAAACATGAATTATTTGCTTTTGAACTCAATTTGAGAACAGGAAAAATACATGTGAAACTATCAGAAGGATAATTAGCTATTTTCTTAACAGGAACAGCGTTCCTCAAGTCACTGAAAACTGCCTCAGAAATCGTCATTGTAATAAGACAGTCTCAAAATTATGTCTCAGTGCTGTATAAGTGTACAATACTTGCATATTGGGGTAATTAGTGAGTACTCTAGAAAGCACTGCAACAAATCTCTTGTTAACGACTCTGCTGAAAGAGCAACGAAAAAATGAATGAACATCAATTTATTTGCCATTCTGGAAGGGGTTCTCCTCCGTCCCCCTTCCTAATATAGTAACATGCGCTTATGTCTGACCTGTTATTATATTGTACTTAATTTCCTGGAATATCTAAATGAAATTTTTTTTATAAAATTTCAGTACATAGCATTCTAGACAATATATGATTTAAGACCCGAAGGGGAGCTTAATCCCCCAAAGCGCCGTCCTGGATCCACCCTTGTTTTTCTGCGAATTAGAATTTATCAATCTATCTTTCCTAAGTTATCAGTACGACCTTATTGTCTCTCAAAGCCCATTTACCCATTTGCGAGGCGAATTTTCTTGTTCTCAGATTTTCAACAAGTTTCATTTCATTTTCATCACTCCTTTTGTCTATTCTTCTGTTAACGATATTGTTACTGAGTGGCATAGTTTTCACGCAATTGTCATCTATTTCCAGAACCGTTTCAAGAAATGTTTATATTGATGGTTTGATTGAATTCTGTCCTATAGCACTATTTTTTCCAGATTTAACTATGTGTAAGGAAATTTGATAACTAGCCTCAAGAATACGATTGACAGTTGTAGTATGTGTAGTAAAGAAAAACGTTTCTCTCGCCCTTTTTTCAAAATTTTTCTTTAAAGGTTCAAAGTATGTGAAATCAGAATTGATATAAGCACTATGTGTTGTCTTCAAATGCGCGCACTGCGGCATAAAATACAAGAAGGTTATCGTTATTTTTCGTTCTTTTGCGTCGACAGCGGGTATGAAACCAAATTTTAAATATTCTTCAGTAATTTCTTTTGAAGAAGATCTGACATTCGGGATCATATCTAACAGATAAGTTATTCTAATAGATCAGCATTAGAAACATCTCTGTGCATAGATTGGAACTCCGTAATGGAAACATGAGCAACAACAGCGAGCTGTAAAAATCAGCATTAACAGGAGTTGGAAATTCCTGTAGAAAACTAATACCTAAACTATACTGCAGAAAACAAAAACCTGAACTATACTGCAGGAAACAAAAATCTGAACTATACTGTAGAAAACAAAAACATGAACTATACTGCAGGAAACAAATTTCGAGGGAGCTTAAACATCTGATTTAAAGAACATCACTTCACTTGAACTCTTGTGGAAAAAAACACCCTCTCAGGGCCGCCACAGTGGCCTAACAGCTATTTTCTGAAATGCTAGAAATAGGCATTTACTTCCTTGTGGAAAATTATTTTAAATGCCAAAAAAAATTATACTTCATTTTGTTTTAGTCAAAAAAGTACCGCTGAAAAAATTGAGAAGTCTACTTCTTATACAGTCCCACGATCTAAAAGTGTTAAGTAAAACATTTTTGACAAATTAAAATTTTTAAAAAGTCGGATCTTAAGTAACTAATCTCGCCGAGATAAGAAGTTTCAAATATCGCTGTTTTAGATAATTTTAGACCTTTTCTGTGGCCGCCTCGAGGAATATCCTTCAATCAAGACGCACCGCTTTTTCTACGCGGCCGCTCATTAGCATAAAATTCAAAATTTGCATAACGCAGTCAGTTTCTTCGAGTATAAAATTCAGTGCAATTCTTTTTCGTTTAAAATATTACTATATCAAATATATTCACTAAACATGACTAATTAGACCGGGCACTGAATTAAAATTATAATTCAAAATTTTGAGTAGAATATTTATTATTTCAAACATCATAAAATATAATTCTCTCAGTCATTTACAGCATTTGTCCAATTGCATATATATGCCTATCTTTATTGGTTTAGAAATTTGCTATTGGGCCACAGTGGTTTTGACAGGATACACTGTATAATATGCTGGAATAAAAAATCCATTAACCTATAACATATTCTGATTTAAGTTGTTTTTCGATCGAAATGTCGAACCTCGAAGTGGCTAGTTCCAATTTCCACATATGAGGGAACTGCGTTCTTTTATGAAAATAAAGAATGAAACCTCTGCGTCTCACATGTAAATTTGTCATTCATAAAATTATTTTTATTTGAAAAGCTTACTGCCTTTTACTGAAGCGTTTTAGCAACTTTCAGATAAAACTGATACACTTGTTTCTGAAATGAACAGCTCATGAGTACAAAAGGTGAATTGAAGTATTTTTAGATAGTTAATAAATGGCATCATGATATTCTAAAAGTTGTAACATATTTTCCCAGTGATTGTTAGGCTTAAAAGTATTGTAAATCGTTTTTTTAACATTATTTAAAAACAATAGCGTTCTTCAATGCTTTCTTTCTTTATTTCCGCAACATTACCGTGCTTGTTTGAAAGATACTGGAGAACAATATTCGCACAGTCTTCTTACTTATGTATTCTCATCAGTTGACAAAGGTGTACCCTAAAATTGCAAATAATACTCCATATTTGCAGAACAGCGCATTTAACGTGCACCAAGCTAACATGCACAGCGGATTTTCTTTGAAATCGGAAACCTTTAATTTTTCTTCAAAATGGGAGAAAATTTGCTTCTGCTCCACTGCGGAGATTCCTTTTAAAAACTTCGATTTCACCCTCAGTTTTCGGCAGCCTATTTCTTTACCACTGAAAATATTTCAATAGATTCTATAAAAAGTTTAGATTACAAATAAGGCCAAAACGGAAAACTTCTCTGTGAAGCCTTTTTTTAAGATACCGGCTTTTCGTTATGAAAATGCTGGTAATATAATAGAAATTTAATTCTCTTAATAATTTAATATCTCGGAAGTGATGTGTGCTTATGTTCTTGTTGGAAAAAAAAATTCGCGCTTGCTAGAAGAAGCAGATTTTTAAAAATATAAGTCAATAATTTGCCATTACTTATTCGAATTGGCATTGTTGATTATATTTGCCTGATTCACTTTAGTATTATAGTGTTGAATCGTTTTCTCCTGTGTGTTTAAAAATAGTTCTTTTGTAGGAACAGTTTTCATACCTAAAATAAAAAAATGGTACAAGCTCTTTCTTTTTATGATGGATGATTCTGGTGTCGATAGAATGTCACGATCAACGTATTTTTTTTTAAATGAGTTTGATTCTTTCATTGAACTGTTTGACCAGGACTAAGCTATAATATGAAGTTTGCGGAAATACACTTCAAGAGATACATTCAGATAGAAATTGGTATACCAAAAATGCAATTTATTGTAAAAACCTTGCCATTTTCAATAATTATTTATTAAAATGTGTGCCAATGATTTTGCTGAGATTTTATATTTTAATTCTGCTTAATATTAATTCGCCACTATGCTCATCATAAGAAATGATGTATACAAATATTCCTCAAAACACTTAAAAGGAGAAAAGTACATATGAGGACGGAAATTTAATAACGACAGCCATATAATTACAGCCGATGCAACATTTGTGTTCGCTTATAACGAAACGCTTACAGTCCTTCAGTGAATTCATCACCAAAGTTGTGTACAACAGTTTTACAGCAATGTGGAAATATTTGAAACAGCACCAGTTCTGTAGATAATTCCGATAAGGAAGTCTATGGCTTGAAGAATATCCGTAACATTTCGGTATGGAATACCACTAAGTGGTTCATCCTTCTTTGGAATCAAATCATAATTACGAGGTAGAGCAACTCTCAGCCCTTGCTGGGAAAAAGAGATAAAAGTGTCAGGATCCTACCGAACAGTTTCAGAGATTTTTAAAGCAAGAGAAAGCTCCATTTGAACCATCAATGGAGTTTGGTAATGTGTCATGTATTCTATAACTTTCACATCGATGGAAACATTTTTTGCACATATTCGGTGACTACATCCCAGATAGCAATTTTAGTTTGCAGCAAGCTTGCCACAAATTTGTCATGACAAGAGTGCAAGTTTGCCACAAATTTGTCATGACAAGTGTGCAAGCTTGCAGTAAGCTTGCAGCAAGTTAACGAAAGCTCCGAAGTCACCATGAAACGAACTTGCAGCAAGTTTGCCGTGTCAAACTCATCGCAAATTATAGCAAAAACAGAACACGAACACAACCCAGGATAGAACTCGCGACCTCCCGGTTCCGAAGCGGGGACGCTAACCGTTGAGCCAGCTGAACTCTGAGAGGAGAGGATAGATTTCGCTAAAACATCGTTCGATGCGATTCGTATACGATTTATTTTAAACTATTTTCTGGTTTTCATTAATTTTTTGAGTTGAGAATATGATTTGAAGTCAAAGAGAGAGCGATTTTCGCTAATAACTACGTTTTGCTAGTAGAATAAATTATGAAATTAGAGTTCAAAAGTAATTACTTTAAAATGGGACAAAATGTCTAGTTATTATTTTTCAACAAACACCGACTGTTTTTTAGATTTAATTTTGTTTATAAACGTTAAAATTTCAAAAAAAAAGGCGATATAGTTTTCTTTAAAGTGAGAGTGATTATATTTAGTAAAAAGATGGAAAATGCTTCAATTTTTTTATAAAGGGTGCTTTTTTTCACAAATTATCATTGATTTATTGAATTAATAAAAAAGAATTACGGTCTAGGAGATGCTATTAAAAATCGGATGTTTTTTAAAACAGAGACAAAGATAATTATCTCTTTATTGTGCTATCTTTGCAGGAGGCTTGTTTTGCATACTTGCTGCAAGTTTGATTTGCAAAGAGGTGGCGCTACTTGTCACATCGAACTTGCTACAAGTTCGATTCAAGTTTGACGCGTCAAATTTTGCCATGACAAGTCAAAATCAAACTTGCTGCAAACTTACGTGCTATCTGGGATAGAAGGGATATAAACGTTTCAACCCAGAGATTACAGCGGATAACTATATTATATCAGATATAATTATATGTTAGCTACTCTATTACATGTTCAACCCTTGTAATATCAACTACAGATATTAATAAGATTTGAAGCATGACCACACCATCACATAAGCAACTGTTTCAAAAAATACACTACAAGAACTTGCCTTCTTAAACGCTTGGGAGAAAATGTTCATCATAATAACACAGAGGTAAACTGATGAGTACACACAAATTAAGTTGAGAAAACTACAGATTCAATTATTGTATTCCAATGCCTTCTAGAATTTGAATTTAAACAGAACAACTTGCCGATTTTCAAAACTTAGTCACAAACTGGCGCAAGAAAAGTAAAAATTACAGAAGCTGACAGAACAAACTTGGAAGGACATTAAATGACTATAAAATAAATTTTTTGGTATCTCGGGAACTGCTATCCAGCCGTATGCATCTTGAAAAATTGGATCAGAAATCAGCTTCCAGTAAAAAAAGCGATATGAACCAGCTTGTATTAAAAAGAATATTTTTAGTAGGTACCTGGTAATGAAAATCACATTTCTAGTTTGAGAATTATTCAAGGTTAGGGTCAGCGTTCTGTTTTTCGTAAAGAGTAATTTGATTAATTATATTTACCAAAATAATAGTTACAGAGCCCCAGTCAGCTACTTGAATTATGGAATATACATTTCTGAAAACCGAGATTAAAATGTGAGTTTATTTTTACTTTTTTTAAAGGTACTGTAATATAATAAACTACAATTCAATTATTCGTTACCAGTATTACAATAGTCAAAATTAAAAATATAGTTGCCAAATTAAATAGAAAACATTTGCTAACATTCCTACATATATATAATCGTTTATCTTTCATCAGAGAGTATCCTGGTATTTTCTGATAATTTATAAAATGTTAAACTTGTATGAATAATAAAAAAACACATACTTCTTAAAAAATAAGAACAATGCATTGATTTTAATGAGATTTCTAGAGAAAGTTTGTCAAAATTTGGTGAATTTTTATTTTCAACCAAAGTTGGCTTTTTTATAGTTGATTTTTAATACAATTCATATTAGAAAACATTATACACGCATTCTCACTAAAAGAATAGCAACTACGTATTAAGAGCCATACTGTGCTCTGGAGACGAAAGTTGTTGAACCGAGTCCAAATGGAGTCAAAGATGTTTTTTTATAAGCAAACGAACACAGAGAGAAAATTTTAAGGAAAACCCATATGTGAATTATGCAACCACTAAGGTAAAACGTGACAACCCCTTCGGTAACGTGCTATATCCATTAGAAAAAGGGCAACACTTTTAATGTCCCAGCCAATCCTGCACTGACAAACATCCTCCTAAAATTTTATTTAATCTTTGCATATCACAGAATCTTCTTCGCTTAATCATTGAAGATCATCGCCAAAATTGTATTGATAAAAGTTCATAATAGTCTAACGTTTTTAGGTATCGTAGAATTGTCCAACGAATGAGGAAAGGCCTTACGATATTTTAGAAGAAATGCAAAAAAAAATAATAACGAATAACAGGACAGAGATTTCATTTCGAAATGCCATCTCATACAACATAATTTTTACACTAATTTTGTTTCGAGAAACGACTGGAGAACTGAAGTGCAAAGAATAAGATGCTCGGAAATGAAAGTAGTGGTACTGGAAAGTAAAATAGTTCTATCCAATTTTCCTCATAAGTCTACGTATTATTTGCCTAATATTGTGATATGTGTGAGTCAGGTTTCCTTACCCCGCGTTATGTTTCCTCTTACTCTAAAAGGACCTAATTCTACAATAGAATATACCATCTAAATAAGGACTGCAAAAACACAACAATTACCAACGCCATCAATGTATCCACTAAATTTTATTATCAAAAAAAAAAGCTTAAATAGTATGGAATTACAACATGTTGCCACAAAAACCATTTACAAATAATAGGTTCAAATTCATAGACGCCTTGGTGGCACAATGGTAAATGATTAGAATCCTTACAGTGTGTTTTACACTTCGTAAAAAATTATTACATTTTCTTTTAGAAACTCCGAATTTTTAAGTTTTTCAATATTTTTCATAGTGGGAATTAAAAAACGCAACTTGATTGACGGAAGAAATTTAGCATATGATTTATCATCGGAATTGGAGGTCTGTATCAAATTTTAGATCAAAAATCGGGAGAGTATTGTTTTGCTTGATAGAGAACAATTATGTCCATGGAAAAAATTATGAATCTCAAGAGAAGTATTTTTAATAAAACTAAATTTACTATTTTTTTTATTTGCAAGAAATGAAGAAAAAGAAAAGCGGCGCCAGACGAGATGTAAATAAACCCAAAACATCACGTTATTTATTTTCATTCATTAGAAACCTTATTTATCAGCAAAAACGACAAGCACTATTCTAAATAAGCAAATTGAATATCTTTAATTGTAAATTGTATGAGAAGAACCAAAAATAATTTCCATTAAAAATTAAAGCAGTAAAAAGCGCACATTGGAGTGATTATTGAGGGTGTGGATATAATAACCAATCATTAATCCTATATTTTTACCCATTCTTGCAGCTAGGAAAAATTTATTAATTTAATTTTAAACCATGAAAAAAGCGACGGCTTATGTTATAAATTCAATGATGGCATATTGTGCCGATAGATTTCCGCGACGATGTGATTCAGGCATCTTCCAAGTTATCTCCCTATAGTCAGTAGCGTACGTACATAAAATGGCGCCCAGGACAAATACCAAAACTGCGTCCGCCTCTCTATTTTTCTTTTGAAATGTGATCTGGTAATATAATATGTGAGTAAGTCTGGGAGTGCAAACATTAGAAGTGCAAATAAACCTATAAAATAACGTAAAAAATATTTTTGTTTGGTATAATTTGCACATTAAAAATAACATTACGACAGTCATTAGGGTAGAGATGATGAATTTGGACCGGAGTGGTGCACAGATCGAAATTTAGTCGCTCACCTAGAGCGTCAAAACCCAAAAATCTGGCATTAGAACATCACCTTCAATCATATTTCAAATAAATGTTTATATTCCTGCGATGCCAAATCATCAAATATTGAGCACAAATTAGCATTTCATCCTTTTCCATCATCAAATTGAAAAGTTTCCCAATTGGTCTGTGCTAATCAGAGAGATTGTACGTGAGCTCTCGTTAATAAGAAAATTCATTTTAATAGATTTATTTTTATCTGATACATGTTTTTGTCTGTCATTAAGGAATGGAAAGGTATGTGTTTGACATTTCATATCGTTTCAGCTTTATTTGATATATTATTTTCCGTGAAAGTTGGAGCAATATTAGGATTTAAAAAATACTGCATTTTTCCTTAAAATATTTAATATTTTGGACTGTATCTTTTTTTGTACCTGTTTGTATGTTGAAATTTCTGTTCAATAGTACATTATTGACTTCTGAGACAAGGACAAAATAGATTGTAGCTTCTCTTATGCAGGTTTTAATTTGGAATTTTACTTTCTTTTCAGTATCTCGGCTAGTTTTGCTCAAAAGAAGTATCAATGAAAAATTTAAAAAAAGCAATTCTTCAGAGACATATTCTGTGGAAGAACTCAAACAGCATATTAATTCGGATTCCCGAGGTTCCACTGTATATATGTAATCAAGATTAAATACATATATAATGTAAAAAATCCCGATGAAATAGGTTTATGCATTGAAAATATGATAAAATTTATTTTTAATAAATAATTACATGTGGACTATAATTAGTCTTTTCAACTTAATTTTAAATTTTCAATCATAAAATTGAAAATTGGTGTGCTATTGCGAAGTTCTATAAAGCACAAAAAACATTACCACTAAATTTCTCATATAACAGGAACGCACGAATACTTAACCATTCAGAATCGTTCATTTACTCACGAGAAAAATTTGAAATATGTCCTCTTTATGGGATTACATACTACCCACGTTAGACAGGAATACACTGCATATTATTACGCCAGTAACAGCTGTAAATTGAAAAAGAGACACTAAAAATAATCTTTGACATAAACTCGAGATAATGTTATTTGCTAAAAAAAATTATGGAATTGAAACAAGGAACTTTCTTAAAACGCTGTACTGCTCAGAAAATTAAACATTTATTTCAAAAAATGATACATCAAATTAAAAAGAAATAAGTTCTTAAGAACAGACAGAAAAAAGAGAGAGCTATGTAAGGCACCGCACATATGTAATCTCAAACATTTAACCTAGATTTTATTAGATATGGTTTCACTACAATGATTCGGAATTGAATCGAGAGACATTGCTCGTTCATAATCTCGAGCATGTGTTCATCGAAGGCTCATAATAATGAGCAACTCATTTTTCATCATGTACATTCATGAGCAGATCGATATCTTTCTATTTTTTTTTCCTTGAAAATAATCTAAAATACTAGTAAACCTAGCGCACAAAAAAATAGGAAAAAATCTAGTGTTCTAGCACTCATTAAAGGTGTATCGATCTATCATTAGTTTTCGAATTCAATATCGTTTCCAAGGGCATACAACGCCAAAAATTGTCTCTTGAGGGGGCATCTTTTTTTGTCCCCGTATCTTATAAATCTATATTTACCAAATCAAACTTTAAATGTACAATTTTGCACACCAATAATAAGCAATTTACTACCAAAAGTTACAAAACAAATACTACATTAACTTATAAATAAAGTTACAACAAAAATATATTGGAAGAGTGGAAAATGTTATTCTTTAAAGTGGAGGTAATATTCGAATATATAAAAAATGAACTACTGGCAAGAGTAGTTCAAAAAATGTACTTTTAAGAAAGGGAAAAACGAGATGAGATGGAACTAAAAAGGAAAAAGCAACTGTCACCATGGTACTATGATCTTACCCTTCTTTTTTTATGCGAATTATTTAAAAAATTATTGCTTTCATCAGTATTAAAATATTAAAATTTATTTTCTGCTTTTAAGAGTATTAACAAAATTACAACTAAATATCTCGCCTTTTCAAAATGTTTCAAAAGCGTTAAAAGTATCAACTCGCAACGACCCGCCAACACATAGAGACTATAGAGAAGCTAACCTTAAAATAGAAAAAACAATTCTTTTTATGTCGTTTTTTTGTGACCGCTAAGAAACTTCATTCCAAATTCGTAAACAATCTAACTATCCGTACTACTTATCCTAACTGCGTAACAAACTTTTTCTACACAGACTATATGTTGAACGGTCGAGTTGAAACAGAGACCTCGCTTCGCATGATCAGTAAGACTGTACATTCTCATGGAAAGCATTTAGACTCGTAATGCTCAAGTTATCACGCTCGATATGTTTGTTCTTCGCTGCAAAAATTTTCCTTCTGTAAAATTGCATCCCAATCTGAGAACTTAAAACCAAAATAATCTAGGAATGCTCCAAATTCTTATCGTAATATGTTCAATTCAATAACAAACGAATTATAACTTGGAAAATGTCTTAACATATCAAAATAGTTAGCAACAATATTTTTTGACAGAAATAGCACACACAAGTAAAGTTATATCCTTTAAAATTATCTTTATTTCCAAGAACAATCAATGAAATATAAATCTACCAAAATACATAACAATGAAAATCTTAAAAGTATATTATATATTGTGTCAGATTATTCCGTATTAAGTATTTTAAAATGCTACAGCAATTGCATAAAATTCAAATTCAATACATTGTATGCAAAAGCAAAAAATTTTTTTAATAATGCACATTTTCATTCATCCAAATGACCTCTGATAAAACTTTTGAAACTTTTATATGTTTCTTGTTCCCATCTCTAGAAATATTGAATAATAGGGGTTTTGAAGATCCCGTCCATTTTCAACTAACGTGCTCATCATAATATGTCCAGAGTAGTCTTGTGAAAATAAGATTTCCTGCATATACGAGTTGTGGCTTAGTAACTCATGTCTAAACTGCTAGAGATAGACATATACATCCAATCGCAAAATTGGTTTAACAGACAAAAGAATTATACTTTATACGGCTGAGTGAAAAATGTACTGCCGAAAAAATTGCGAAATATAAATTTTTAGACCTTCCCCGTTTCTATTATCCATATTTAGAAAAATATTTTTGAAACGCTATTTTTTAATCCATTCTTTTATGACTAAATATAACTGTGTTATGTAGCATTAAATATCGCAGCTTCACATAATTTATAGATATTTAATGGCTTCTTTCAGTATGATCCTCTAATGATCGCGCAGGGCTTGCTCGACGCGGCAGTTGATTGATTTAAAATATTGGAATTCGAAGCTGCATAACACATCAGTTTTTGGCGCAAAAGAGTGCAAATCTTTTTGGTTTTCATACAGGGTGTTCACAAATTAGTTGGACAATTTCGTAAGTGAATAATGTGCGAAATAGGAATTTTAAGTTACCGAATTAAATGCAGAATAGTGTTAGTGAATCCCAAGTTTACGGATAGATGACGCAACGTGTATCATCTATCCGCAACCATAGGATATCGCGATCCGAAAATCCTCATGCCATCTATGAGCATGAAAGGGATAGTCCCAAGGTAAACGTGTTTTGTGTCGTAAGTTCTTCTAATCTGTTTGGCCCATTCTTTTTTATAGAAAAAACTGTTATTGGATTCGTATACCTGGACATGCTTCAGATATACCTGATGCCAATCCCGAAAGAAAGAATGCATGAAGGTTTCATCTTTCAACAAGACGGCGCGCCGTGTCACTTTCACAATGAGATGAATTCTTACCTTAATGCTGAAGTACCAGTTTTGATATTTCGCGGAGGTGTTAGCCCATGGCTAGCTCGATCACCAGACCTTACACATCTCGATTGCAGTATATAGAGCAGATTTATCATACGCCACGTCCGAAATCCATTTCGAAATTGAAATCACGAATCACCACTAAACTTGGCTTGATAGACGTGAACATGTTCACTAACATCTGGCATGAATTAATTTACCGATGGGGCATTTGCAGAGTAACGAAAGGTAGCTACATCGAACATTTGTGAAAAAGGTAAACTTTTTTTCACTATGTTATAATCTTCTTTACTGTTATGTTTGACTAAAAAAAATACTTATAATAAAACATTCTTTTTGCCCATCTAATTTTGAATGCCTTTTATATATGATCTGTCAAAAAGTTTCATTAAAAATGATTGGTTGAACCGGGTATTGAATTAAATTTAGATTCTGCATTTTTCAAAATTAAAATTTTGAGCAGTATATTTATTGTCTCAAACATCATAAAATTTAATTTCTTATTTCCAACTGGAATTGCATTTTCCAACTGGAAGTACATGCCTATCTCTAATGGTTTAAAAACTACCTAATGGACCACAGTGGTTTGGAGTTGACATCCTATGCAATACGGAGCAATAAAAATTTCGTTCATCTATTCAAACAATTACGATTGTATTTTAGATTAGTTTTCGTTCGCATTGTTGGGACTCAAAGTGGCTAGTTCCAATTTCCACAAATGAGGGCGCTGCGGTCTTTCATCAGAACCTCTGCGTTTCATATGCGGGCTTGTCATTCATAAATCTTATTTTCACTTCAGAAACCTGCCGAATTTTACTGAACCAACGTAGAAACTTTCAAATAAAACTGCTACAGTTGTTCATGAAATAAGTCATTTGACGTGAAGTGAATTGACGTA
>BGPR01029003.1:9104-19568 GCA_013235015.1 Araneus ventricosus | reverse complement strand
AACTTCACCTTACTTAATAATGAACTCTATTAAAACATTCATTATATTTTAATCTTTGATTTTGACCAGCAGATGGCACCACGTCCGATTGAAATGGCTTCGGATTTAATTGATTCGAATGGTCTGGATTGTCTTTTACTAAGCTCCAAGTAATCGGTTAATCGACGCGATTTCTAGAAAAAACTACATATTTCTGGGTAATTTTTTTTCACGTAATTTAACGTGAATGGCAACATGCGCGTTGTAAATATTCTGCATAAATAAGACCTTTACTTTGTGTCAGAATATAGTAAGGAAAACCGAGTATGTGTTCTGAACAGGGCTGGCGCCAGAGGGGGGACCGGAAGGGCCAGGGCCCCCTGTCGGGGATGCTGGGCCCCCCCGTCGGGGAAAAATTTTGCATCTCGTCGGGGAAAATTTTTGTACGGGGTATTCAACTGTAGTTGATAAATAATAATCTGGCGAAAATTTGAGACCAATTTCATTACACTCGTCCCCCCTGTCGGGCAAATTGCCCCCCCCCGTCGGGCAAATTCTAGCGCCATTCCTGGTTCTGAAATATTCGAGAATAAAATAAATGGTAAAAAGTTTGGTGCAAGGATCGGATTCCAAATTTCTTATTTTCCGTCTGAAGAACCCCCATACACACATGCATGCAAACACACATACGCACGCACATTTCAAAATATTTTTTTCTGATTAATGGATATTTTAAATGTCGATATTCATCAGAAACTCAGAGTATGTAAGTTTTTAACGTTTAAAAATAATTTATCTATGCATTATTTTTTGTGTGCGAGAAGTAATAATTAAAAAAACAAAATGACAACAGTACCGAACAAAAGATTGTAGAAAAGATAAAAATTTTGGAGATTTGTTTACGTCAGCAGTACTGAATAATATATTGTCAAAGAGATTACTGAGACACAGAAAAATTAAATTAAAATTGTTGTGGTTAATAGATGTTGATGCCTGAAAATAGATTTTATGAACTCTTTTATTGATTTAAGTAATGCATTACATGCATTTATTGCTCTGTGACGCAGTTATAAAACCGATAGAAGAAAAATTTGTTATCGACGTAGACCAGAGTTGCTAGATCAAAATAGCAAAATAAGGCTAAACCTTCTTAAAAATAAGGCCAAATTTGACAAATTGATTGAAAACGTCATTTGCTTTTAGAAAAACAGCTATCCTTCATGAAAACGAATCCCACTTGATAGGCATATGTTTAATGTTCTATTATTAAACTAAAATTTAAGTGAAAGAGATTTAAAACATCCTTGTTCTATTCAGGAGCTCTTTCCTTTGACAGCTCATTATATATCATTTGAAATGTCTAATATAAAAAATTTATTAAAAAACAATAGAATAAGTAATTAAAAATTGTTCTAAAATCATTAACGAAAATAAAGTAAAAAAAGGCCAAAGATGAATTTAAGGCCAAATCAAAATTCCTAAGGCCAAGGCCAAATTTCCATACTTTGGCCTTAAAAAGGCCAATATAGCAACCCTGACCTAGTCAGGAATAAATCTGCAATACGATGATTGAAGAAGCAACGTAAACCGTTCCTCGTCAAATAAACGAAAAAAAAAGGAACCGAAACTTTTTTTACCTGCTTATAGTCATCCGATTCCAGATCAAAGAAGATGTTGCAGCGGATATCCTGCAATGAGGCAAACGCAATGAATAATTGAACAAATAAAAAAATAAAATATAATTCTCTGGGGAAAAAATTCGAAGGAGTTGGATTATGTTAATTTGTTCTTATTCATAAAGTAGATAGCCGGAAATACAAATCGTCACTTAACAAGCAACACCAGCTATCCCAATTTTTTGAAATTTGAAAAAGGAAGAAAATGTTCAATTCTTCGCAACCAATAACGTATATTTTTGAATTTTTTTTCACATCTGATATCAACATGACATCGCACGTTCCTACCAGATGTGAAAAAAAGCAGAATATTCGTTATTACCTGCGAAGAATTGAGTATTTTCTTCCGCTTTGAAATTTCTTAAAAACTAGAAGATTTGTGCCCGTCTAAGACGGGCTTTCAGCTTGCCAAAGTTGTCACAGATTTACTAACGAAAGTTGTATTAAAAAATCTATGCCAATTGGCAGAGTGCTTAAAAAATAAAAACCAGCGGGAGTGGCCTCCCCGAAACTTTCTCGCATAAGACCAGTAATGTGGGGTGGGTAAACGCCCAGTGGGTAGGTAAATATTCTTGGGGTATTTACCCAAGGCCTAGTTATTTTGAGAAAAAAAAATTATGAATGGTGATTTACAATGAAACATAATACTCATGAATTCCCCAAAACTTAATATTTTGCAAAACAAATTACGTATGTTCTCAATTTTTACGCGCGCTGAGGTACCACAACATTATTTAACGTTTTTGAGAACGAAATCTTACTACAGATATTACGCAAGATTTCACCATACCTTCCATCTGGAGAATGGCAGAACGAAGTTTCGGTTTTGAGGCTCGCTACAATTTCCTTCATAGACTGCCAAGGTCAAAAGCCAACCACACTAACTTAAGTAAAATAAGCGAAACACTCGCCAACACACAGTCGCAATGTGCATTTTGAACCAAATATGAAATCTGAACACCTGTTTGACGGATCTGACCCAAAATTTTATACGGACCTACTTCATGACGATAAAACTGTTTACCAAATTTTTTCCATCTAGCTATTCAAGTTTTTGAGTTATAGTGTTCACATTACCGCGGACATACAGACAAACAGACTTGCCGTTGACGGATTTTGTCCAAAATTTGATAGAAACTTACAAATTATGTTTAAAGGTCACATACCAAATTTCATCCCCGTAGCTCTAATAGTTTTCGAGTTATCGTGTTCACAGACAAACACACAGACAGACATGATTCAAAAATTGTGTTTTTCGGACTCAGGGAGGTCTAAAACGTGGAGATTCGTCAAAATCCCGAGTTCGAATTTTTTGATTACAATATTCTCTCTTTGTATACTTCGTATACGAGAAAGTAAAAAAGTATGAAAAACATAACTGAAAAAAAACCCTGTCATAACTCAGAATCCAAACAGTATCCCATGGTTTGTATACTAATATTTAGATAGAGTGTTTCAAAAATAAAAACAGCATGAAAAACAGAAGTGATGAAACAATATCAGTATTCTTTTTACTGAGGATGAATGAAATAAAAAAGAAAGTAAACGACCGATACTTCTTAATTCAACAATAAATAGAAAAATAAACTAATCCAGTATTAACATCTATTTGATATTAACAGAGTTCCGCGTGGATGAATCAGCATAAATAAAAAAAGCTGGAAACCGCTAAAAAAAAAAAAAAAGCTGTTTCAGTATTTTGTTGCCGTCTGGAAAAAATCTCTTTTGGCACATAGCCAATATTCCTGAGCGTTAACGATTTCTCTGGGCAAATATATAAGAGATTGAGATAGGTGGTGTTGTTTTTTAAGCGACAAAATGTTAAATTTCTGGAATGTTCAACCATTTAACTGATTTGCTCGCACAAAATATATGCATCGAATTATCATATCTTAAACTTATAAACTAAAATTGAAGGCCGCGATGGCCTAGTGTTAAGGGTTCCATGTTCGAAACCAGATTCCACTGAAGATCCGTCGTGTATTGGGCCCGCTGCACGTCAAATCATACGTAGGGAGTCAAATGTCCTCCCGTTGGTGTGGTGCGGAAGTTTGGAGACGGGGTACCAGCTCAGGTATTGTCCTCGTCATTTGAAGCAGTTCAAAGTTACGAGATCCATTCCAAAATAGTCTTTGAGTTGCTTCAAAACAGGATGTTAATATTGCAAAACTAAACTATAAACTCAAATTTAGTCATTCATAGGGGTTTTAATTCGATTCAAAAATTGCGTGAAATCCTTAAACATTTTAGCGTGTAATGTGGACTCAAAGTTGAATCAATATGACAACACACTCCGTAGATAGAAAGTGTCGTGTCGCTAAATTCTGGGATGGGCAAACTTATTTAGGAATGGGCAATTGTATTTGTGATTTCAGAGACATTTCGGATAACCAGGTTTTCGGTTAACCGGGGTTTTACTGTAGATATAGAGTTTTGAATAACTTCAAAATTTCTATATTACTATTTTAAAATGTGCGACGAGCCGGATAGAACGTCTAATCAAACTGTCTGTTCGCATGACCTCGAACATGCAGGCAGACAGACTTCCCGTTGACGGATTTTGTCCAAAATTTGATAGAAACCCACAAATTATGTTTAAAGACCACATACCAAATTTCATCCCTTTGTCTCTAATAGTTTTGGAGTTATCGTGTTCACAGACACACAGACAGACAGACATAATTCCAAAATTGTGTTTTTCGGACTCAGGGAGGTCTAAAACGTGGAGATTCGTCAAAATCTCGAGTTCGAATTTTTTGACGATTACAATACTTTCTCTTTGTATACTTCGTATACGAGAAAGTGAAAAGGAGTTGAGATTCGTATTTGTTCGGATATTCAACGTTGTAGGTCAATAACTTCAGATGAAGAAAACTGGACGCATATATTGATGAAGAAAAACTGTGACACATTTCCGCTTATTTTTATAAGAAAATACGCGGATGCATATACACGTTGCGTCAGATATCAATAGTGAAATCCTGTGCGACAGTTCACATTATTTCACGTGTTATTCGAATGCTTACATTCAAGATACACACACGCATAACTAATGAAACCAGCGGGAGTGGTCTCCCCTAAACTTTCTCGTATACTCCTAACACATGTAGGGACAAAAAATAAGCTAAAACCCCTAGCGCAGTGGAGATGAAAAATAAGCGAAATTAAGTCAGTTCCCCGCAAACTCGCTCGGATAAAAATTTCGAATCTGCTTATTCCGAGAACGCAACAAGTTTTGCACAGCACACGTTGAAACGACAAAACGGAAATAAAATATTCCGAGCAGGATCAGAATTCGCCAAAAGGGAGAAAAAAGAACCAAACGGGAAGAAATGAAGCGCTTTCGAAGCTACAATTTCGTAGACCGCTAAGGTCAAAAGCCAACTATACTAACTCGAGTAAAATAAACAAACGCTCGCCAACAGAGTCGCAATATGCAATTTGAACGAAATATGCAATTTGAACACCTTTTTTTCCAACGGATTGAAACGAAATTTGAGCACAGATCTATAATTAATATCAGCAAACGTCATAACAATTTTTATTTATCTAAGCCAAAGGGTTTAGGAGATATAATTGTTACAAGTATGCGACTATACAGACCGACAGACAGTCAACCCTTTGACGGATTTGGCCCAAAATTTTATACGGACCTACATTCATGACAATAAAACTGTGTATTAAATTTTATCCATCTGGCTTTTCAAGTTTTTGAGTTATAGCGTTCGCATGACCTTGAACATGCAGACAGACAGCCTTCCCGTTGACGGAGTTTGTCCAAAATTTGATAGAAACCTATAAATTATGTTTAAAGATCACATACCAAATTTCATCCCCGTAGCTCTAATAGTTTTCGAGTTATCGTGTTCACAGACAGACAGACAGACAGACAGACACACAGACAGACATAATTCCAAAATTGTGTTTTTCGGACTCAGGAAGGTCTAAAACGTGGAGATTCGTCAAAATCTCGAGTACGAATTTTTTGACGATTACAATACTTTCTCTTTGTATACTTAGTATACGAGAAAGTAAAAACAACCATGCCAAGAAAATAAACATAACCCAGCCGTTGACTCATAGATAGGAAAACGGAAATATAAAAGTAGAAATAAAACAAGTATCGCCGGATAACTGATAATTACTTATTTCTGCACGTTCCCATTTTTAAAATGGCTTCATGCGTCGTTCATTTTACGACTCCTGCATCCATAAAGACACAATAAAAAAACTGTAAGGGTTTTCAAGAGGCATTCACATGGAGTCGTATTGGTCATCCAGAAGCCGAAAATAAATTTTTCGCGGCAGCTGAGCCGCCAGCACACTCAGTAGAGAGTTGAACAGCTGGCTAATTGTGAAAAACTTGCAGCTGCTCTCTTTGTTGACGGAGCGTGAAAGATTTCTGGGAAAAATTTTTATGTGTTGGAAAATAAACTTTGATCTTGGAATCTCGAGTGAACTAACTGCACACTTGCGAAACTCGTGGCTACATTGAAACTCAGGTGCGCTCAAAAATATTTTCTGAAAGGAAATATAGCTATACCTAGGGTTCCTGAACTGTGGGTCGTTCAGGACAATACTGGCTAAGCGGAAAATTTTCAGTGCCTTCTTGTTTTGGATTCTTCGATTGATTTGGGGGGAAATTGTTAAGAAAATTGTCAGGATTTAAAACATTTCAATAAAAGTCACTGTGAATAATTATTTTAAATTAAATCACTTTTTACTTTCTCGTATACGAAATATACAGGGAAAGTATTGTAATCGTCAAAAAATTCGGACTCGAGATTACACACAATTTTAGAATTAAGTCTGTCTGTGTGCATGTGAACACGATAACTCGAAAACTATTAGAGATACAGGGATGAAATTTGGTATGCAATCTTTACACACCATTTGTAGGTTTCTATCAAATTTTGAGCAAAATCCGTCTACGGGAAGTCTGTCTGTCCGCGTTCATGTGAACAATATAACTCAAAAACTGGAATAGCTAGATTGATAAAATTTGGTACACAGTTTTATCATCATGGATATAGGTCCGTATCAAATTTTGGGCCAAAACGTCGAAGGGTTGACTGTCTGTCGGACTGTATAATCGCATACTTGTAAAAATTATACCTCCTAAACCCTTTGGCTTAGATCAATAAAAATTGGTATTACGGTTGCTAACATTAATTATAGATCTGTGCCCGAATTTCGTTTCAATCGGTTAAAAAAAGGCGTTTAAATTGCATAATTAATTTTTCTAATCCGATTCTCCATACGCATGCGTACTGGTAGCAATCTCTGTGAACGCGGAATGATAACGTCACTTTGTCCTTCAGCCGTCAAGAGTGGAAGTGTGCGACACATGCGTTTTATTCGGTACGCATCTCTTTGAATTTGATTCTTTACCTAAATATTTTACAATCCCTATAATCTACAATGAAAAACCTTCTGATAGTCATTGGATTCTGGGTTACAGTAGGTTCAAATTTTTTTATCCACGCGGTTGGAGGTAAAACAGCACCTTTTTAGGGAAGTATACGAGAAAGTTTAGGGGAGACCACTCCCGCTGGTTTCCTGAGCTCTCGTGTCTATTAAAACCATTTTTTTTCCTTCAAGCTCCCGCTTTGGGGGACACCGGGCCGCCCCGGAACTTAATCTAACTAAACTAAACTAAACTAAACTAAACTAAACTAAACCTTTGTATCTGTCAGTGGAATTTTCTCTCATTGCTGTGTTGTGTGAACTTTAATCTAGGAAGAATTTCAAAATTTCGCATTTCCTTTAACAACAGGTAGTAGGAAACTTTTGAGAGTGTTTCAGCAAAAATGAATGTTTAGCTTTTTCAAGGAAATGACGTTGATATAGTTTTTATTATCTTTTCCTATCTGCTTTGTGAAAATAATGAGTTGTTTTTAAAAACCAAGGCAGTTTTCTTAAGAATGATTTAAGATAAGAAATTAAATAGTAGCAAAATAATAGATAGTTAGTCATAAGATTCCAATCAAACATGCGTTTTTCTAGATGAATTAAGAAACACGAGAAAGCAGCATAGTAGAATAGAGAATAGTAGTATATAGAAATTAAGTAATATTAAATTTATATAGTATTTTTTGCATGCAATACAACAAATTTAAAGCTTTAAAAAATCCTATAAGATGAAAAAATGTTTCAAACTAGTATTGTCAAGAGTTATCAAATATTTCGCTTTTAAGTTATTATGTTATATCGTAAGGAGAAATAGTATTATCCCTAAATTGCGCAGTGATTTATATTTGGATTGCTATTCTTTTCCTATTCTATTGAATTCTAAAATTCAATTGAAAAATTATTTTAATACATTAATAAAATTATTTATTACATTTTTTTATTTGAAGTAGTGAAGTTTTTAAATAAAGAAATGTAATTATTAAATTAATGTTTGTAATAAATAAATTTTAATTGTGAGGATTTGATCAAAATTTTTTAAAGTTTTATTCTGCAAATTTTACACTTATTTATATATTTTTTGCTGAAAAAAATTGCAGTGTATTGTTAATGCCCAACATTGTTGAACTTTTAGGCAACGGGCGCAAGTACAAAACTCATACGAGATCAAAGCAATAACTCCGAGTTAGAAAATGCGAGATATTCTTGTTGTAATTTAATATATTTAAGGAAATCAGGTGAAAATGAATTTAAAATAGAAATAGGACAAATGAAATTTTTTTCACTTATGTGCTTTTTTACAAAACTGGCAACAAAAAGAGAAGTTAACTGTAAAAAGCTAAAACTAATTTTTCGCTAGAAATCAGGTTGCATTGCTAGTTATCTTCTGAACCCATGAAAATTCTTATATAACAATTCCCTTTTATCGTTAAAAAAGTATCATCATTGTTTTAACATTACTAAGCAAACTTAAAGTAACATTATTGTTCGAAATTCTCTGCCATTTCGAACAAGAATGAAATGCATTCCCATTTTAACTGCTGTACAGCGCTGGCTATTTAAAAAAGTGTTTTCATTCCAAAGAGTGGACGTTTTAGCGAAGCGTATATTGCCAGATGAAGCTAAAATGAACTTTCACCATAAAAAAATTTCATACTCTTTCACTTATTTTTTCAATTCTTACTATTAGTTCACACTCTCCCTATATATATATTTATATATATATATCTTGTTCAAATTTTGCAATCGATTTTAAACTAACTTCCCGATGAGCTGGAGACTTGAAACTTTAAACATAGCTCAGAACTAGATGACGGTGCAATATTAATTCACTTTCTTGTCTGTATGTTTGTCCGTTTGTCTGTTATTTCATATTTTGTATGACGCATGCGCAATACGTTTTTCATTATATCTCGAAAACTATTAACATTATAGACTTGGTTCTTGGCTATATCGATGGCCCATGGGATCATCGAAGCACCCCCATATTTTAGCCATATCTTTGCGCATGCGCAGTTCGTTTTTCATTATATTTCGAAAACTATTAACATTACAGATTTGGCGACTTGGCGCTAAATTTGGAGACTTTGGCGACAAATTTGGCGACTTGGCGGCAAAGTTGGCGATTTTGGCGACAAAGGGAATTTTCAAGATTCAATCGTTAATAAAATACTTTTTATTCATCCACTCAAGTTCAAATACATTTTTTAAAACTTGTAGTGGATGACACTTGATGTTAATACAGTTTTTTCAAATATTAATTCATTAATTAAATTTAATTAATTTTAGTTTTATATGGGAGAAAAAAATTTCTAAATTAAAATTTTTCTTTGTTGACCTAAGTAGGAATTGACTTTAAAAAAAATTTATATTACTTGTTTTACTAAAAAATTAATGACTACTAAACTATTAATATTATTAACTTGAGGTACTCTAAACCTTAAGTTAATTAATTTAATATTCTGATTTTTAATTAACTGATTTCCCTCCATCACATTCTGAAAATTAAAGCGTCTGCCTTTTTCTTCGGCAAATTTGAAAATAAAACAAAAAAGAACAATATCTCATTCATATGCATAGATTGCAGAGTTTTATTATTTGTTATATTTAAGGAATAATAAAAATTGTTATAAAACAAAATGTGGCTTTACTTAAACGATTTATATTGAAAAGTTTGAAATCATTGATTAACTATTATCCAGAAAAATTGTGCCTTTTTTAAAATCTTTTAACGACGATTCCATTAAAGTATTTAAATCATATGCATAGGTGATGAGCAATTTTCGCAGATTTACCCCAGACAAGTTTCTGAAGCGTTTATTTTAAGTAATTCTTGTTGTTCAGAACAGGCGTAAATTAATATTATAACACTGATAATATATTCCAAAATAAGCGATTTTGTATCCTTCTAGTTGCTTATCGTAACAAAAAAGTGTACTTTGCATATCTTCATCAACGAAATTATCACGTCCGCCTTCAAAGTGCAATTATCTTGTTGATGATAATGTTTCATATTCTGCAGAAACGGTTTCAACGATTTCATAAATGATTAGGGAGCAAAAAATTTCTATTTCATTGTGTAATTGTGTGATTAACTGACAACGTTTCTTTTTTTGCAATAATGATTTCGAAAAATTGAGAAATCATTAAATCAAGTGCTTTATATCTGTACCTTAGATTATTCTTAATCAAAGGTATGATTCATTGTTATAGTTTAGAATATCTACTTATCAATTTTAGAAGCTGCCCGTCAGTTTTATTTTCTATCAGTTCTTTTAAATTCAATTATTTGACACGATGATAACAACGTGTAAGCTGAGAAGAGTTGTAGCTGATATATTGTAGGATGTTCTCTCTAAACGTGGCCCAATAGCTAATTATTAAGCCGTTAGAGATAGGC
>BGPR01029002.1:0-19568 GCA_013235015.1 Araneus ventricosus | reverse complement strand
CAAAACGGGAATAAGAGTGCGGTGTATTCTCTCGACTTGGCCATTTCCTCGGGGTACTCCGGTGGTGATTTGAAAATGCTGGATGTTTTCATTAGTACAATAATCTCCAAATGCTTTAGAGGTGAAAGCAGAGCCTCTGTCTGTTATTATTCTTTTGGGATTACCGAAAGTCTTTTGTTGTACTTTTAACTTATCCAAAGCATCTTCTGCGGAAGTAGATCTAACGGGATAAAGCCAAGTAAATTTTTGTGAAAGCATCCACTATTGTGAGGATATGCTGGTATTTTTTGTTGGTAGAAGGCAAAGGTCCGATGAAATCAACGTGATAAGTACTTAATGGCACATCTTTAGGAATGGGGTTGAGAAATCCATCTTTCTTTCCGCTCTTTTTGTTGGTCAAAATACATGGCACACAGTTGACAATTACATTTTGTACTTGTTTACTCAAATTAGGTATGAAGAATTCCTGTTTGACAACTCCTTCCGTTTTAGCAGCGGAGAAATGTCCTTTCTCATGAGCTAACTTTATTATTTCAGTTTGCATATCTCTTGGTACAACTATTAATTCGCGACCATCAACATATTTGTAGAGTATTTCGTTTTTATCGAAAAAGTCTGAATCGCTGTTTGATCCAATCATTGATCTTAAACTCTGCGTGTATTCATCTTCTTGTTGTGCCCTTTTTAACCTTGCGGTTAGAGTATCGCTCGTAATTATGGCGACCGGATACCTACTAAGGGCGTCCACATGTTGCATTCGCTGGCCGGAACGATGGACAATTTCATAATCAAACTCTTCCAACAGTAATGCCCATCTCGCTATACGAGTAACTAAATCCTTTTTGTCCATAGTCCTTTGAAAGGCTGAACAGTCCGTTATGATTTTGAAATGATTCCCCATTAGGTAGGTGCGAAATTTCCTTAAAGCGTTGACAACAGCGAGAACTTCAAGTTCATAGCTGCTATACTTCTCCTCTGCTGGAGTAGTTTTCTTAGACATGTATTGAACAGGATGCAATTTTCCATCTTCCGCTTCTTGGAGTAGGACGGCTCCGTACCCTTGCTCGCTTGCGTCCGTGTGCAATTCGGTTGTTTTCCCTTGCTGGAAAATGCTTAATACTGGACTTTCAGTTAATAATTTCTTGAGTTTTTCAAACGCTTCTATTTGAGGTTGTTCAAAGACAAATGGATTGTCGCTTCTAATTAGATCACTCAGAGGTTTCGCTATTTTAGAGTACGCTGGAATGAATTTTCGAAAATAGCCGGTGAGTCCTAAAAAGCTTTGTACTTGTTTGACTGTTGTTGGTACTGGGAACTTCTTGACAGCTATTGTTTTTGCAACTGAAGGGCGTACTGTTCCGTTTTCAACAACGTGACCCAAAAATTCCACCTTTCTTCTCAGGAATTGACATTTCTTAAACTTGATCTCCAAACCGTATTTTGAGGCGACTTCAAATACTTTCTTCAGTTTTTCTATACCTTCATCTTCATCTTTAGCTGGAATGATCAAATCGTCCATATAAATTATTACGATGCCTTTACGCATGAGTTCTCTGAAGATGTTATACACATATCTTTGGAATACACTTGGGCTTGTACTGAGGCCAAAAGGTACCTTATTAAATTCGAACTGCCCGTCTGGCACAACGAAGGAGGTAAAATGTTTGCAATCCTCGTTGACTTCGACATGGAAAAAACCATTTTTCAAGTCTAGCGTGGAATACACTTTAGCATCTTGGAGTTTATCCAATACATCCTCTATCAGTGGCAATGGGAAACGATCTTTGACTAGTTTTCTGTTCAGTTTCCTATAGTCAATGCATAGTCTGGCGGTACCGTCTTTCTTCTTAACTAACACGATTGGACTTGCATATTCAGATGAGCTTTGTCTCACAATTCCTTGATCTAACCATTCGTCAATTTGCTTGTTGACTGCCTGTTTCTCTGGAAATGACAAACGGCGTGCCGGTTGGTAAACTGGTACATCATCTTTCAAGATAATTCTCATGGACACATTTGTCGTTTCGGTCTTCTTAGGTATATAGTTGTTGATTAGCTCAGAAAGTTCTTTTATTATTCGTGGATTGGTAATATGCTTAACTTCAATTTCGTCCTCAATTCTTGCTTCGTAAACCTGTGTATGCATAAACCAAACCTTATCTTCATGTTTACGAAAATAAACACCTTTTCTATCGAAACCAACAAAAGCCTGCTCCAAAATGTCCGATCCTATCACTGCTTGAAATTCCAAATACGGCGTAGGAACAACATGCCAAGTTACGGAATATTTCTCTCCGTCTAATTCGATTTCTCGTTGGAACGATCCTTTTGTTTTGACTTCGTACTTCCCTAATCCAGATAACACGACAATGTCCCTTGAGAGGTTTGATTGTTCGATGATTCCTTTGCTTACATCTTCACGAATGAGCGTAACTGAACTGCCGGTGTCGATGAGAGCTTCAAAAGTCTTATTTCCTATGGTTATTTTTCTGGTCTTAATTCTTTCTTTAGAAATCCGAGAACAGATTTGTACCGGAGAGCTTGAAGATTTATTATTTTTCGAATCCTTGCGGCGCTTCGTACAATCTACGGCATAGTGACCCGGTCCTTTGCAGTAGCTACACGTTAATTGTTTAATTCTTTTATCGTAATCAGTTCTCTTCGATTGAAAGTATTTCTTCTCATTCCCATTGTTTCCAAGATGGAAATGTTCTTGTCCTCGAAAATATTTATGGTTATTGCTCGATCCCTTAGCGAATGACTTGAACTGCTTTGGTTTTATAGTTCTTCGGACGTCTTCATAATCTTCAAATTTCTTCGCTAGTTCAATTGGTGAGTTAATAGTAGACCACTCGTCCAAAAAATGTTCCCGAAGATCATACGGCGCTTTTTTCTTCATTTGATCGGCTATGATTAACTCTCGCAGTTGGTCGTAAGTGTTGACTTTTAAGCCTAAAGTCCATCCATCGAAATACGTCTGCAATTCGTGTTGAAAATCTTGCCATGTTTTTTCATCATCCTTTTGGTGAAACAAAAATAGCTGGCGAAATTTTTCCGGGGATAATTTAAATCTTTGCAATAGCAAATCTTTTACATGATCGTAATCATTACACTTATCCGCTGGCTCTCTTGCTATCAGATGGGCAATTTCAATGGGTATTAACCCTATAAGTTTTTGAACCCAATCTTTTTTTGGCAAGAAGGTTAGTTCTGCATGACGTTCAAATAAGGTGAGATTCAAACTGATATCTTCCTGCATATTAAACTTATGAAAAGTTTCGTGAATCGGTTTATTCGGTGTTTGAACGTTTTCGGCGCTATTCGGAATATTGGCAATCCGTTGGGCCTGTATTCGTAATTTCTCCAATTCGTATTCTCGTTCTTCTTTTTTTTCCTTTCGTATCTTCTCTTTCTCAGCTTTTTCTTCTCCTTTTGTACGTTCCTCCACAATGCCATCAAGCATCTTCTTAACATCGTCTTCGACGTAATCTGGGCTTTTTACGATCAGTTCCTTTAACTTCAATTTAGTGAAACTCGCTTCAAATGTAAGATCCAAATCTGCGGCGTGTGTCATCAAATCCTCTTTCCTTCTCGCGAGTAAAAATGCCATTTTTTAAAATTTAGAGTGGTGACCCAGAGAACAGTTTTAATTTTACACAAGTTAAAATTAGTTAAATTAATTAAAGTTTTAATTTACACAAATAAAATTCTCTAAAACCCAATTCCAATTGGACAAAACTATTTAAATGACGTGCAAAAAGTTTATTCAATCAAGCAAGAAAAAGAGATAATTTAAATAAGATGCAATCATCAATGATAAACAATTACGAACAAAAATAAACTTTTGAAAATTCCCGGAACCTGAATATTTGCCAAATAGCCCAATATTACCATCAATATCAATTTATTTTTTATCGAAAAGACAATGCGTTCTTCTCAAAATATCAAGAATAGATAACCAAGCAAAAATTCTGAAAGTATTTTCGTGAGTTAATCTGAAACAAAAAGAACAAATGTATCTTTGCCTGAAATTAAGCTAATGATCGTACTTGTACCCACGAAAAAATAGAACAACTCACTTTAAAATTCAATTTCAGATACACTTAAGAACAGGAATTAAAAACACAAAGAATGCACTTAATATTATACTCAAAAACAGAACATTGATAAAATCAGAATCAGGACAAAAATAAGAACAATGTACTTCCGCCCAAAAATGAGTCTAAATACTTACATCTGCTCTTCTAAGTCAACGATGTCTGGAACACTTTCGCTTATTCAAAACACTTTCACACATTAAATGCATTTATTTTCAGAAACACTATTACTTTATTTCCACAAGGACAGGCAATTTAATTGTTTGAAATATTTTATACCAGTAAGTTAAATTTCTCAAAAAGAATTGAAGCACAGGTAAATCGGCGTTACCTCTGACGTGTTGTTAATGATTGGTATTTTTACCGAATCATTTATTTCATTCTCGCTGACAACTCACGCAGGACCTGGAGATGATACTGGAATAATTCGAAGTAACTCCAGAGGCACTTTCGCTGGTGTTGACCTTAAGGACTGAGGGAAATTCGCTTCGTTGAAAATTCAAGCAATACCCGGATCTGACGCCAGGAATTCGATGCAATTCCGAAAGTGAATTCGTCGGTGTTCTGGATTTCGCTGGATTCCAGTAGTCGCTGGATTTCGCTGAATTCTGGTGGTCGCTGGATTTCGCTGAGTTGCTCCGTATCGCTCGTTGAAGTTGCTCTCAATTTGCCGAAAATTATCGCCGTATCTCTTTTTCGATGCAAGGCGTTTCGATCTCGACGTTGTTCAGAAATTCAGGTTACTCATAAAGTTAAAATCGACGAGGAGGTGAAACCAAAACTACTCTTAGTTAAAATTTTGAACATTGCTTAAATCTCGGGCGAGCCTCCAATTTGTAGGAAAGGTGTCTAGGGGATAAAGGTTCTAATTTGATGCAAAATGAAAATAGAGAGTTAAAATCAAATAATTTATTATTTAAACACAATTAAAACATTTAACTATTTACAAAGGGGTTAAAACAATAAACATAAGAGCAAGTTCACCTCCGAGATAGCACCAGGCTAATTCATAATTTACTGTCGATCAGAAAACGGAGAGCCTAAATTATAACGACCGCTTCGGTAAAAATCCAACATCGAACTGATTTAATTCCCGCCGCGTGACGTGACGTCACTTCACCATAAAACAGACGATTTTATTAGTGGTGCCATCTCTTACAATTTTAAATGAACAAAAATGCTAAAGTTAGTTTCTACATACATTACACGATCATGTATTTAATTCTTTTAGAAGTCACATGTTTGAGAAAAATGAACCAATCAGAATGAAAATAGTAAAATAAGGATTGTTTAAAGTATTGGAATGCTTCTTAGTAGTTAACTTGAAATTACTGGTTAATTATTGGAAAAACATATCCTATGTGGCCAAAACTGGAACATCTATCCTATGTGTGCGTATATGCAAATATATATGTGTGTGCATGTGTGTATAGGGTTCCCAGCGGCAACTCTTTGCCACTAAAATAGGGTCTGGGTGGCGATGGAGACTATTTTCGTGTAAAAATAGCAAAAATGCGACTATTTTCAGGAAAAGAAGCTACTATTTAATGAAAAACAGCGACTTTTTTTTATCACTAAGTGGGAAAATTTCAACAGAAGACAAATCGCGTATGTCTCAAAGAATGCTTAATTCAAAACTATGGATATGTGATGATTTGAAAACAAAGTGCACTTTGTGCTGATCATTAAAGAACTTATAATGAAAAGTGATTTTGAGAAATTTTTGTCTTTTAGTAAATATATTACCATGATTATTGCCTTGTATATGTATTTTTTGTGTGTGTGTCTATACTCCTATAATGTATACCTATTATATATTTGTACATATATAAGTATGCGTGTGTTTATGTATAAGTCCATGGTGCACATGTATACTCATTGAAGAGTAATTACAGTAGATTCTTGATTAACAGGGATGGTCGGGAAATGCTTCATCCCGGATAAGCGATTACCCTGGATAATCCAATTTATGCAAATTTTGATGAAACATTTTGGAAAAATGATAGAAAATGTAAAATTATTATACAATAAGACATTAATAGTTTAATTAATACAAAAGAAAAAGAATTAACAATGCATTTGAATGTTATTTAGATTTACAATTAAAAAGAAAAACAGATGTACCCTAGTAGCATGAACTCATCGTTTTTTGCCTGGCCTTTCATCGAATTCATCGGAAACTGATCCAGTATCTTCGAGATCATATCGTTTTGATCAGCATCCTAGAACCGGTTTCAGTTTTGGTAAATTTGATCTGAAAATGATATGTTTATGAGCAGTATTTCCGATGAAAATTTGCCGATCGGAAATTCACGGCATATAGATATCGTTCCGATATCGGATAATGCATAAAATCACTGTTAGTGGAATTTGATTGGTCAACGACCATGTGATGTGTCTTTCGAGAGTATTTTCAACTTCAACTTCAATGGCTGCCACTACTCGACCTGACACTGCTAGATTTGACCATCTTTCATTTGGAAAAAATGTAAGAATCTATTTTATTCTTAATTATCTTTATTAATTTTATTACTTGCGGTATGTTTAGTAAATGAATAAAATTATTATAACGCATTTTTGAAAGTTAGATATACTAAAGTTGCTATTCAAAAGCTACAGTAGGTATAACATTAACACAAAACCTATGATTGAATAATTATCATTCTCAGTGCAAAGCAATATATTCATGCTAGAATAATTACTTACTCTCTGTGTATAAAGAAGTTTGCACACGCATGCATAAAAAAAATCGTGGTAATTTTCGACAATGTAAACAATTGCTCTCGTACAATTTTCTCCTCTCCGCGCGAATGTAAACAAATGTTCTCGCAGTCTTCTCCAGTTCATCTTTCACTGCCAGTCAATTCCAGAAGTTTTCAGTGCCTATCAGTTGTGGGTAACAAAATGATAACTGTTAATTTCTGTTTATCTTATAAATTAAAATTTTCCCCCTCGAAATTGGCCATTTTCAATTTTTTCAGAATTCAGTTTTTCTAAGCAAGTTTTGTTGTTTTTCTAAGTTGTTTGGGGCAATTTCTCTTCCAAAATTGTGTGTATAACATTAACATGTAAAAATTATCTAACTTTAAACCATCAGTTTATATAGCCACGAAAATAATATATTTAAAGTTACTGCAAAGCTGAAATGTGATGAAAACTACTTTCACTAATGAAGAAATCTGTTTTTCAACTGAGGCTAGGAGCTAAAGGATATGACTCATGTTCCTGAAACGAACGTCGAACGACGCACCAATTAGTCAGCTATTATAAAATACCATTTTTACAATTGTTGAGTACATTTCAAATTTTGGACTTTTGCCAGGATTTTGGTACAAATACTCCACTGTGCGTCGCACAGTGGGATATTTGCGTGAAAAAGTGGAGTTCCCACCAGTTTTTGCCTGGAACCTACCTGTATACTTTTTAAATATATATATTTCAACTCTGTTATAATAATTTATTGCCATAAAAAGATTGTAAATATTAATTACACACATTAAAATTAAATATTTTAATCAGTGTTGCGAAACAATGCTATTTGTAAATATCACCATTTTAAATAGTGTGCCATAGAAAAAGATTATCAATTTTTTTGCCTGAGATTTTTTCTTTACTAGTATCTTATACTTCACTGATGGCATCTTCTTCACTAATGGCACATTCTTCTTCTTCACTAATTCTATCTTCTTCAGAAATTTCACTTATCGCTACTTATCCAATTAAAATCATCTCTAGGGTTTTTTTCAAGAATAAAGGTTCGCGGTACTTTCTTTTCCTCATTTGTCTAGAAGACAAAAAGGGATGGGAGGTCAATAACAGTCTATTAATAATATCGATTTATTAATGATATCACATCCTTCAAATATTGAGGAAGTCGTATAACTTTGTGCTCAAGCAAGATCTTGGAGATTAATTTCAATAGAAATTTGTGTAACTTGGTAACTATTTTTTTGCTGGGATAACATTCTTCTTGGGCTTTTTGTATTAAAGAGTTAGTAGGGATATAATGAATTAGCATCTGATTGTACTATTTCGTATTGATTTCTTGTTAAATCAGATACCAGAAAAATTGAGAGGGCCTCTGCTGGAGTTAGCTTTTCTGATTTATTTCGTAAACTATGAAATGTTTTTCTGCATTTTGTTTCACTGCCTGGATTTGAAGTAATGGCTTTAAAAATGTTGGAGGCACCGATTTTTTTTCTGCTTTGAGGTTCATTTGGCCAGCAAAAGTCAGGTGTTTGGTTGGCACTTTAGTTCTTAACTTCTGCGTCCTTCGCTTTTTGCCAACTGCTTCTTGAAATAGCTTGTGTGGACGACAAGGAGACATAAATTCTGAATTTTCAGACGAAAAAGTTATAGATCCCTCGAGTCATTCCTTGTTGCTCTTTAAAACGACATCTTGTTTCATATGTGTCGCTATCCACTTTGTTTTTATCTCAGACTTAAAATACGAGAGCATATGTTAAAATATGCTTTGTTACCGTTCAGAGTAATTTAATATATTATAAAGCTTTCCTTCGAGGTATATCAATCTCGTGTCGAATTCTTTTGGGGGACATTCTTTCATGAGCCTATGTAGATAATTTCTCTTCAGATCTTTCATCATTGATGCTAAAGGAAATGCTTATTAAATGCTTACGTTACTATTTAAAAAAATCCAAAATGCTTTGTAATTCTATATGCTTGCTATCATGGTAAGTTACAGCTATTTTAAACTTTTCCAAATAATTTAGATGTGTTACTGCAGACAAGCACGTAATTTTTTGCATTAAGAATTTATAATGTACATATACAGTCCTCCACATATCTATTCACAATTCAAAATACACATATTCAAAATAAATATTACTAGAATGTTACAAACAAAAAGTATATAAAAATATTTACAAAATAAATAATAAAACGAAATAATTCCAAAATGATTACATCACAAGCGATCAATTCTATTGTTCGAAGTAATAAATATCAAAGTGCATCATAAGGCTTCCTCCATTAGCGATCTCGATTTCTAAAAAAAACTATGTTTGCATTCGCCAAAAAAACATGTGCGAGTTCAGATTAAGTTCCCTATAGCTGGAATTCTGTTTATTTAGCTAGAAGAACGTCATCTACATTCATCTGCTTGTAGTACATTTCCATTTTCAAAAAGTTTTATTATAAGTATTTTTCAAATTCTTAAGCTTGTGTGGTACGGAAGTTTGGAGATGAGAGGTTCTTCTCAATTGTCGTCTTCACCATCTGAGGGTTTTCAAGGAAGAATGAAGATCACAGCAACCTTCATGGCAAATTTTTATAGTAGAATTTTATAAAAATATTCTTTAAAAAACTGAAATAGCATTAAAAAACTGTTTCATTATTTTCAACAACTATAAACAACCAGCGGGAGTGGTCTACCCTAAACTTTCTCGTATACCCCTTACACATGTGGAGAAAAAATAAGCTAAAAGGCAGTGAAACGAACAAGCTTCCCTAACGCAGTGGAGGAAAAAAACTTGGGGTTCGGAAGCTTGGAGGCGAAAGACGTGGGTAGAAGCGGAGATGATTAGCGAAGTGAATCGCCCAATTACGCAATACCAGCCTCGCGTCATTGTGTGATGAGAAAAGACAATTAATGTTAGCAGGCCTCATACCAATTTTTGTATATGAAAGCCGTAGGGTGTGCGAGTTATAATGTTTAGAAGTATGCGATTATGCAGACCGACAGACAGTCAACCCTTCGACAGATTTGGCCCAAAATTAGATACGGTCCTACAATCCTGATGATAAAACTGTGTACCAAATTTTATCCATCTAGCTTTTCAAGTTTTTGAGATATAGTGTTGGGACAGACAGTCTTCCCGTAGACGGATTTTGTCAAAAATTATGTTTATGTTTCAAGACACATTTCATCCCCGTAGCTCTGATAGTTTTCGAGTGATCGTGTTCACAGCTAGACAGACACACAGACAGACATTGACATTGACGCTACAGGGCAACCGCGCCTCTCGGTCCCTTTTCGAAGTTTGGATGGTTGCCAGTAGAAAAAGAGATCGACCAAACCCCCGCAGGCCCCCAAGATTGCCCGCAACAGAAACCGCTCCCCGAACAACTTTATTAAACAATTTAAACTTTAAATAAAATTTGGTATGACGTATGCTGATATTAATTATAGATCTGTGCCCAATTTTCGTTTCAATTGGTTTATAAAAAGGAGTTCAAATTGCATATTCAATTTTCTAACTATTGTGGCGAATCTTAACTCTCCACGCGCATGCGTATTGGGAGCAATCTCTGCGCATTCAGCGACTTCATGACGAAAGGCTTCATGCATAATGACTCCGGCTTGGCTCCTTTTCCTGACTTTTGGCGAATTCTGATCCTGCTTGGATTATTTTATTTCCGTATGTTTGGTTGTTCTTATGTGTCGTGGGGAAACTTTTGGCGTTCTAGGCGTAGAGCAGATTCGAAATTTTTATCCGTGCGAGGGTGCGGGGAAATGATACCTTATACGAGAGTTTTTGAGAAATGAGTATACGAGAAAGTTTATTGTTGTGTTTGTAATGTAGCTTTTTCAGATATTTCCCATGAAGATGATGGTTCCTTAGTGGTGGTATGGCTAGTCTTCGACATTCTGAATTGTGCTTTTAATAATCAATTCAAGTGCCCATGGTTCCAAAAAAGTGATTGCCATACCTTCAGGGAAAGGATTGTGATATTTGCATTACTTTTAAATAGTTAAAATATTTATCGTAAAAAATTATAAAAAGATGCATTCCATAATGCCGATGGTAGAAAACCCCAACGTAGCTTACAATTTAAACACCTACCACATTTGCAAATGAAAATTTATAATGGGTGATAAACGAATGCGAGATCATTGTCAAGGTTTTAAAATCTAAAATGTATGATTATTCGTTTTGTTCTAGCTGTGAAAAACAGCTAAATGGGGAAAAAAATGTACCTTTTACCTTAGAACACTATCTAAAAATATCTGTAGAAGAAAACTGTTCTAAATAAAAAAAGTTGTTCGATCATTTAAAAAAAAACTCACAAACCACAAAAGCTTAAAATGAATACTGCCACCCACTTATCTTTTGAAAAATTTGATTTTCAACTCCCCGTACCCTACGTCATTCATGCAGACTTTGAGTTCATCGTTACTCCAAATCCTCAACAGGTTAATGCTGTTTCTCTTCATGAGCCCTGTGGTTAATGTTATGTGGTTATCGGACCCGATGGGAAATCAGTCAAACCGCCTACTGTGCATCGCGGGATAGATGCAGCGAAGTTGTTTGCTTCTTCAATGTTAAAAGAAGAAGAAGAAATTTCCCCAATTCTTAGGAAGATTATCCCCCTAACTATAACCACTGATGAGGAGAAGCTCTTCAAATCAGCTGTCAACTGCCATATTTGTGGAGATGAGTTAAAAAAGACAGAGTGCTCGACCATGATCACTTGACTGGGAAATATAGAGGGGCTGCTCACAATAGTTGCAATTTAAACTATAAATTAAATTCGAAAATTCCTGTAATTTTACATAATGCGAAACACTACGACACTCATATTATCATGCAAGCTTTGGGTCCGTTTAAAGAAAAGAAAATTGATTGTATTGCTAACAGTATGGAAAAATACATTAACTTTTTCAGTGGGGAAATTGCAATTTTTAGATTCTTATCAGTTCATGGCAGCATCTCTTCATGTCTTGGTCGGTAATTTACCTAAAGACAACTTTTCAATCATGCGGGAACACTTTAACTCAAATCATGTTGATTCATTACTGTGTAAAGGTGTATATCTGTACGAATACGTGAATGGTTTTTCAAAATTCAATGAAACGAAATCACCCGCGCGAGACCATTTCTTCAGTTCATTGAGTGGTGAGCTCATAACAGAAGATGAATATGCTTATGCAAATGAAGTCTGGCTAACACTACAGCTGAAAACTCTGGGAGAATATCACGATATTTATTTAAAAGCAGACATTCTTTTGCTTTGTGATGTTTTTCAAAATTTTAGATCTTTGTATATGGAGTACTACAAAATTGACCCATGCCATTTACTGAACGCACCAGGACTTGCATAGCAAGCGGTTTTGAAAATGACTAAAGTTAAATTAGAATTAATCCAAAACCATAACATGTATTTATTTTTAGAACAAGACATACGAGGTGGGGTAAGCACTATTACAAAACTGTATGCGCAGGCCAGCAATAATTACATGTCAAACTTCGACCCTTCCAACCCATCTAAATACAATATGTATTTCGAAGCGAATAATCTGTATGGCTGGGCCGTGAGTCAGGCTCTTCCACTAGCAAATTTTAAATGGGAATCTTCCGAGTTGTGGAATGAAGAGAGCATCATGCAAATTCATAATGAGGGGGACACTTGTTTTGTTTCTAAAGTTGATTTGGAGTATCCGGAAGAAATTCATGACTCCCACAATTGTTTGGTTGTTGCTACCGAAATAATGAAAGCAAATAAATCTATGCTGTCCTCCTATCAATTAAATTTAGTAGATAAATTAGAATTCAAAATCAGTGAATCTAATGGCAAAATTATACCGTACCTTTCCAATAAAACTAAATATGTTGCCCATTTCAGAAATTTAAAGTTGTATAAAGAGTTAGGATTGAGAATTACCTATGTATATGCTGCGTTGAGTTTTAAACAATCTCCATGGTTGGAGTCATATATTCGTTTTAATACAGAACAAAGGAAGAAAGCAAAAAGTTATTTTTATAAAAACTTTTTCAAGTTAATGAATAACACAGTTTTTGTAAGACACTTGAAAACTTAAGGGAGAGGACCAACATAAAATGATCCAAAACTGAAAGACAGGCTAAAAAATTAGTATCTTCCCCAGAATTCAAATCTTTCAAAATTTTTAACGAGGGTTTAACTGCAGTCCATTTAATAAACAGAAAAATTGTCCTTAATCGTCCCACATATGCAGGTTTTGCAATCTTAGAGTTCAGTAAAACATTAATGTATGACTTTCATTATATCGTTATAAAAAATTGGTTTGGTGATAAAGCTACCCTCTTGTTCACAGATACAGATTCACTGTGTTCTGAGATCGAATGCGAAGATGTCTATGCAGGCATGCAACTAAATTCACACTATTTTGATACCTCTTACTATCCTTCCACACACCCTCTTCATGATAATAAAAAAAAGTATTAGGAAAAATTAAAGATGAATTAAATGGGGTAATTTTCAATGAATTTGTGGGGTTAGGTTCTAAAATGCACTCGTTAAAATCGGGCAATTCCGAAAAGAAAACAGCAAAAGGGGTGGTTAGAGCAGTAATAAAACACAAACTGAAACATGATTTATACAAAAAATGTCTCTTCGAACACATAGTTACCAAGGAAAATATGATCGAAATTAGAAGTCATAATCATCAGGTATATACAACATGTACCAAAAAGGTGTGTTTAAACCCATTAGATGATAAACGCTTTATTTGAAATGACGGCTTTACAACCTTAGCCTTCGGACACTACAAAATTGCTAACAATATAGTTTAATAACAAAATTGGGCCCTAAATTTATTCGTTATTTATTATTGCTATTTTTGGAAAAAACAATATTTCCAAGTTATGCACTCCAGATATTTCTCATTTAAATATTTTTTTAGAAAATGTGCATAGTCGATGTGTGTAATTTTCTTATCGAGCATATCTTGTTAATCTCCAGTATGGACATCTGTGATTCAATCATCAGTATTCTTATATACGGATAAGGTTTTGTTATCGTCATAGATTTGTAGATAAAACTTTCTTCATTTCGACCAGAATACCACTCCAACCAAAACACCAGCTCCCGTACGAGATGGCTAAACGCTCGCAGTCTCCGTGCTTTGAGGAAGATGGAAATGACCATCTTTTCATATCTCGTAACATTCATTCATTTCCGTGTAGCGAATTGTATGTACAAATTTATTTTAGATTTTCTTAAAAGCATGCTACTAGAAACTATTTCTTCTAAGCTTCATAATATTAAAAAGATATAGATTTTAATCTCACATATTATTCATGAAAATATGGTTCACGTACTTTAAATAGCAAACTCGAAACGCTATTTTGGGGTTGAATTTGCTGTTTCTATACTTTGTTGTTGGACTTAATTTCATTTAATTTTGATTATACTAAGACATTGTTGAATTTTAAGTGCGAGCCGGAAATCTAATTCGTCCAAGACTATTGAAATTTTTATTCAAAATTTAAATTTATTTATATCGATTTTCTTCACACAAAAATCATTCTAAGTTGAGCTCAAACAATGCTACTTATTTCTTAAAAATAATGTTATTTTCACCTTAGTTATTCATATATCTTTACAGTGGATGAGAGCCCTCCCAAACGGTTCAATTGGGGGCCTGCAATGCTGTACACGCTTGAGGGACACGCCGTTCAGCCACCCACAGCCGCCCCACATGAGGTGCGCTTTGCCCAGCCCAGAGTCCAACCGTCCCACTCAGGGAGTCATCTGTCAGCAAGAATGGCGCATGGGAATTGGGTGGTGGTGTTAGAACCACAGTCGTGCGATGTAGCGACGGAGGAATCCTAAAGCATGTCAGGACTTTCACGCCGCAAAACTGCCCAACTATGGATGGTGTTACGATGTTAGCAAGAACGTGGGATTTTTTTCTGAAAAGTTATTTGACTTTGAATTTGGAAAAAAATCATCGAGCTTTGTGGCCGACAATGGACTCTTGGTATTGGTCGAGGAAGATCGAGTATACCTTCAGAATAGCTGTAAAAGTGAGGAATATTGTCGCGATTCCTATAAATTAAAACCTTATCACATTTATTTGAATGCAGAGCAAGTAACTGGGCTAAAAAATTTGATATTCCAAATATCTGAAGTGATAAACACTATTATTAAAATATAAATATAACACCTAATAAATTTTCTACGTTTGATTAATAATATGCTGTGTTGCAATCTTTTTGAATAAGAGAGAGGAAAAGTTTTATTTTTTAATCAACTTAGCAATATTATTTAAATTTAGTATATTTAAATATATTTTATATCTTGTTGTCTTAATATGCACTTTCTCCATTATTTAGAACAATTTTTTTATTATTCTTATAAAGTAATTGTATAAAAGTTTTATTATAACCATTAAAATCTGCTAAAAGAATTTCAATATATGATTTCAAGAGAAGTCTGAACTTAACACGTTGCTTTTTTAATCTATTAAAATTTTATTTCTTTTTACTATACCTTGTTATAGAAATAACTAAAACTTTTAAATAGTTCTTATACTACTAATAATATATATATATATATATATATTATTTTTTTACACTAATGATAATAATACGTAATTAGTCTCGACGTAAACGTTTACATAGTGGAATCGAATAGTTACGTTCCATCTCATCCAAACTTTCTTGCAAAGAAAATCAAACTCTGCGAAAGGTAAGACTTATGCGAGATTCTTTCACACAAGGTTGAGGGGGGATAGCATGAGTCCATTCTTCTCACGGTCACAATTCGAAGCAGAGAAGCAAACACTCCTCCCACCATTTCTGGTTGAACAATATGCGTAAAAATGGAAAGTAAATATAAATCAACATTGGGATCTGCGATAAAAGGACTTTCAATCGAAATTACTACATTATCTCCTAAAACTTCTCATGGCACAAAGCCTAAATTTTCTGATAATCGATCTGATAATTTCACAGTAGCACCGTTGGATAGTTGAAGTTTCATCTTTGTAGAGTGTTTATTATAGTTCATTTGAATTTCAACGTGCTTAAGGCATTTAAAATATCAATCGGAGTCTCACAGTAACCGCAGGCAATGCGTCCATTCTTTATAACACCTTTACCTAAATTATATTCATAATAATTTGAATCATTTGTGACATTGTTCCACATTCTAGGATATATAAATTAGACTATTCCAACTTCCCATTCACCTGTCAAATCAACAGGACTTGGTAATTTCGTAAAATAATGAGAAAGTGTATTCTGAGGATGGAACACTAAACTTCCATCGGAGGGACACGTAATATAGAAACTCATTAGCGAGGTTGGTAGTTGAAGCACCCGTATTTATAACGAAATCATATCGCTCGCTGCCACCCATGAATTAAACCTTTTTGGATAACCTTTAAATTTTACAAAATATTCACTCAAATAAATCTTGATGCGTTTTCTTAATATTTTTCAATCGGGAAATTGTTGTTCTTTTCCACCTTTTGTAATTCCTGTGCATAAAATGTTCCTTGAATATCCTCTCCTAGTAAATCTTTCACTCGATACACTAAAGGATTTCTTTTCACACATTCACTCACTGTGAATTGTTCTACAGTACAATTTGTTTCATAACCTTTTTCAAAGGTCAGTTTAGCTTTAGAAATGCGCACGGTGTCACCTTCCTTAAAAGCACATGGTTTTCTTTCTACATTCTCCATGTTTCCATGTAATGTCAACCACACATCTTGTTCGTCTTCCGAATTCACTTCAACAAGCACTCTCTTAATACTCGAATAGTAAGTCCGATTATAACTGTAAACTAACTGATCTAAAACATCTATGTAATTATGAGCATTTTTAAATGTGAAATATTTGAACATTTTCGTTTTTAATGTTCGATTAAACATTTCTACCACTGAAGATTTTGTAGCGTTAAAAGCTGTAAAAAAATTTAATTTTATTTTCTTATAGAAAATGCCGAAACTTTTCATTTTTGAATTCAGTTCCCTGGTCTGTTTGCAAATATTAAACCGAGGCAAATGTAGGCATACACTCCACTAGCAACTTCTTCAAGCGAAGGCATAATAAGAAATTAATTAAGACTTTTTAATATGTACATTAGGATGGATCGAAAATCCAAAGTGTGGATAAAATAATCGGCATAGGGTGCAAAAGTTGTCTTTTAAGTGTTCTAGCATACATGCAAAATTTTTTCAACTTCGTTTAATATCTTCCGGTGCCCCAAGACGCTTAAATATTTGCAAAAAAACGATTTTTATGCAAATTTCGAATTAAAAATTAAAAATAAAAAATGTGTTAAAGAAACGATTTTACAGGCAGAAACGATTTTACAGGCGTAGAGGATAGGGCGAAGGAATGATAAAAATACAAATAAAAATTGGAAAATTATCGTAATGAAAAAATATCGTGTCTGTTCGATATCACATTTTGTAAGTGTACAAATTTCGATATATGTGAATGCCAAAAAGACATGAAAATTCTACTTGCTGAGCGATTGTTTATAAAAGATCAAAGATTAGAAAGGAAAATGTTTATTGGAGAAGTGGACGTAATTGCGACCAAAAAAAAAGAGAAAAGGAAAAAAGAAAACAGATGGAAGACAAAAGAATAAAACGTAAAATGTTAAAAACTGATGCTGATGCTGCTCATACTTAATCAATGGAGCTACTTGAGCTCAATACTATGTTTTCGTCCTTGTATGCAGACACGGATGTAATTACCTTGGAATATCAATCGTAAAATCGTTTCGATTTCCCTACCTTAGCAAGACAATGTGATCGTTACGCAATTTCAGATAGAGCAGCTGCTTCATTTGCCAGTGCTGTTCTACAAGACATTTGAATTGTACACGAAGGAGAGACTTCGCATGTGGTAGATCGCAATAAAAATCGTAGACAGCGTAAAAAGCTTTAAAATGTAGTTGCAGAGTCTACTAAGTTAACAATGTCTTGATCTCTTTTAACCGGATTATGTTTCGATGGGAGAAAAGCATAACAAAAGTACTAATTAAGAAGGACACAAAGTACTACCCAAAGACCACGAATGAGGAGCATTATCTCTTGTAAACGAACTTAACTCTGTGTATATCGGACATGTTACTGCTGCAACAGGAGGAGCTAAAGCCATAAAAGAAGCAATACTCATTTTTTAAAATCAAATTATATGCAATTAAATGGACTAACAATAATTGGATATATTAATACTGGGCACAAGGGAGGTATTATTCGTTTGATGGAACTGGCCTCAATAGACCATTACAATGGTGAATTTGTTTGCTTCAAACGAATGAGTTACCTATCGGTCATCTACTAAATTCTTTGGATGTTGCAACAACTGGTCCTAAAGAATTTGGTCGACCAATTGGTAAAGCAATCGAAACCTGCGAGGAGCTACCTGTAGCTCCTTTTTCTCCAATAAGTGTGCAGAATATGCCGCATAATATAGATAGAATGGTTCTCAGCAATGATCAGCAATATCTATATGATATTTGCCTAGCGATATCACGTGTTGAATGTTATTCTGACCTGGCACTAAGAAAGCCTGGTGTAGTTGCTCACTCAAGGTGGCTAACAATTGCAAGTAGAATTTTAAAGTTGTATGTAGTCACAGAAAAACCATCTGACAAACTTATTATTCTTGCAACGTATATTATGAAGGTATATGCAACCTGTATGGTTCCATGTCAAAACAAAGCCCTCCATAACAGAAGGAGTGCTGTATATATTTGGAGACATATCTTATTTTCTAGATATTTGGAACCCAATTTAAGAAATATAGTACATACTGTTATTCAAAGAAATAGCTTCTTTTGTCATACTGAAAATTTGCTATTGTCAATGCTCACTGATAACAGAGAGAATATAAGGTCTTTAACACTACGAAAACTAATTTGTGCTAGAAATGAAAAGAGAGGATAATCAGAATAAGAATTTTTCAAGTACTAAAAATAGACTTTAAAGCAAAGGATTGTTTTGCACTTATTAACTGGCAACGAGTTGGACCTTTTGAACCACCTCTTTTGATGAATGTGCCATTTAAAGAAATTGAGGCCATGGTAAAAATTAGGCGGAGGAATGGTCAAAATATCCAAGCCATACCCAAGCTGTAGAAAGATGTTTTCGCTTAGTGTCTGAAGCATCGGATAGTGTATATGGAGAGGAGAAGAGACACAGCTTCATATTGAATAGGATACAATCAAGAAATCTTATCAAGCATTATAATACCAAAGAGGATCACATCCTTTAGAAATATGTAAATCTTCAAACTAATAGAATTAAAAAATCTATAATATAAGTTCAGTTTTTATAAGTTTTGTGAATTATTGCTTTGACTATTAAATTTATACCTCATGTATTATTATAAAATTATAATTATTTATAAGTTTATACTTTAATACTTGAATAATCTGCAAATTTTTCAAATATTTTTCATTAATTCACAATTTTTAATAGATATTTGTAAAAATGTGAATTTTTAACTTTTGGGGGCTTTCGTGCCACCAGGAGATATGAATGAATTTTAATAATAATAAAAAAACGTAAACTATTATACCCAAAACAAAACTTTCTTACCCGGCGCTAAAGAAAATTTTGAAAATATCTTTTTATAAATTTCCAAAAAAAAATGTCATTTTTAACAATTTTTGGGGCACTTGGGGCACTGGAAGATCTGAATGGATTTCAATAAAAAAATATATGTAAACTAATATACCTAAGACACAGTTTTCCCACCCCATGCAAAAATAATTTCAAAA
>BGPR01029001.1:0-19569 GCA_013235015.1 Araneus ventricosus | reverse complement strand
TGATAAATTCTTCTTCAGATTATCAAAATGGATTACATTTATCCCGATAACTTCTTTCAAAACTACAATTAACGTCTTTAGAGCTTCCTTTTTTTAAACGAAAAAATTTGACTAAAGTTCTGATATCAGAGCAACACTTCTCCGATATAGCGTTTACCAAAGTACAGAGCTGGTTAGAAATCAGTCCTTTTTTCGACCGAGGAGAATCCAACCGTTGGAAAACAGTGCAGAATCGCACTTTACTTGTTTAACGGGTGGACAAAAGTGACGTCTCTAACCAACCGGGGAACCAGAAGGAAACCCGTTTATCACCATGCCATCTCTTCTCTCAGAAGAATTTTAATAGTAGGCTGATATGGGAGGAAGAAGAAAGAGGCTGCTGTCAAGCTTCATTAAAAAACGGTCGTGTGAAATGAGACAAGATGAGAGAGAACCAAAGAAAAAAATAAATTTCAGTTGCGACATTATGATGCAATAGAGTCCAGTCAACTCACATAATGTGATTCCACAGTAGCGTAAATTCCAAGGGTTACGTCACAGAATAGATCTTACCCTTATATTGGCGTCGATATCGCTTTTCTTTCAAAGATGCGGGATGGACTTGGGCATCCAGTAGGACCGTTCAGAAAGGAATTTATAGCGATGATGAGATTGTGATCCTTCACCCAATTAAAATTCTCCACATTATTTCCCTTCCCCTAGGGTACCATTAATTGCAATCTGTTTATGTTTAGTTGACGTATTTATTTAGCGAGTCTTTTCTCTGTTGGAACTTTGTGGACATCTTGCAATTCCCTCCCGTAGGCGTCATTCTTGAGACACTTACCCAGCTGCGCAATACGCGAAGAATGCACGGGCAGCGAGGCATGGAAATGTCAGCATACCTTTTCATTTATCATTTTTGTTTCCGGTAATATCAACTAGGTTCTATTTTAATAATGTTATTTATACCTAAGTTGTAGCTCTATTTTCATGAGTATTTGGACGCAAAGCCTTTTCCAAACCTCTCTTTTACTGTTCTGCCTTGGTATCAGACAAAGTACATGATTCCATGCAACATTTATTCTGATGGCGAGTCAGCGTATTGTTTTCAAGATTAATTACATTTTCACTGTTCTCCATACAGACTATGTGACAAAACTTGGGCAATATTATGACTTCCAGAGCAGGCTAATACGACATTCTGTCAGTTGGTGTTATATTTTTATCGATGTTCTATTGGTGTATGTATTCCCAGTATTTTAAGTATGTGAAGTTAACTTATTTTGAAGTAATTTTTCATCATCTTATATTGAGATGGTTTGGATTTACATTTTCATTATTGGATTTGACTTTGAGTTTCCAATATTATATTTCATGTAATTGGGATATTTCAGAAGCATCTTTAAGATTGTTTTTGTATTGTAATTTTGATTGCTGGCTCAAACTATCCACCAAATAATCCAAGGTTCCAATCAGGTGACGGCAACACTTTAATTATGATGTTGGCATCAAACTACATATGCTGGCCCAGAAAGCAAATCTGGTGTTGTGGTTTGAGCCGAGCGTGAGGCAAAGGTTGCGCTTGGCCGTGAGTGATCTTACATTTGTATTATTTCTGCAGTCGTTTCTCAGAATTTTGATTTCTGTATGGTGGTGTACATTTGACCTCCCATATTGATAGATATACAAATATTGAAAAACGATTGTGTTTGCAATCAGAGAGCGCTCAAAATTCGCCATGCACTCTTTACAAGATTACAACGAGCACAGAGCATCTGTGTTGTAGGAGCTTTGGATATGATACTGTTGGAGAACACTATTAAAATCTCTCTGGATGGGGTAGACTTCGCAAATATTGTAAACAATAGGCTGCTCTGAGTGGGGATTGGCTGGCGAATACATTGTGCAGACCAAAATTAAAGTAATTTGACTAATCTCGCATGCAAGTTCATTCCGTTACACCTTTTAAAATTCGATGCTAGGATAGCCAATTTGAGCAACAAGTCACTCCAAGTGACTACATTGAATTGGTGACTTCAGCTTAACACACTCAAACACGTTCTCAGTAGAGTGCAATTAACTATCTGGACACGCTCCAAGACTACTTTCGGAAATATAAAGAACCCTCAAGGTGGTATTTGTGTTTTTATCAGTATGTAATTTTGGATGAAAGCACGCGAAAATAATTTTCTTGATTTCTTTCAATTCTCCGGAAAACTAAATCGAATAGATCGTCCACTGCCTTGGACACGTCAGCTATGTTAATCAATTATGGCACGCGATAGGGGTTAGTAAAATAGTTTTTGTGGATACCAGACGACAGTATCAGTTTTCCAAAGTGTATGCTCTAAATGCTGATTCCTCAGATGATTACTTGCCACGCTAATGGGCACCAAAATATATTTGGTAGAACAGCGCCTGACCCTAAACTTGAATTTGCGTTGAACCTTTACTTGCTTCATAAGCAGATGTTTGAACAACCATATTGGTGTCGCATTTCTTGCATTTTAACCTTTTGGTTGGTAAATTGAGCTAGTTTTGATTGTTGGACTAACTAAAATTAATCCATAAAAGAGCAGTACACCAAATGCTGATTCTCAATTACTGGTATATCAATTTTTCTTGGTAGTTTCCAAAATTCTATGGATTATCCCGAGTTCCCGGACGCTAACAATCCATCTCAACCAACGAAACAATAAGCCAACTAAAATCCATCACTTTATCGAAACAACTGGTCAACTAGTATTTTCCAGGGGCCTCGTCGCTTATCTTTCCGAGTTGGCTTAAAAGATATACCGACGTCAAGAATTTGAATTTTTTAATGTCCAGGGTATAGTGCGTCCTTCACAAGCTCTGGGCAAGTCCTCTACAATGGTGAAAACCTGATCAGAATGAGGATCGTCATATTTGAATGCAATTATCCTGATGGTCCCAGAATTTAGTACCTCATATCCATTTTCAATAGCAAACCATTTTTTCCACCCTAGATTTGATGAGGGTTTATCATCAAATTCCTATTAATCAACTGACATACCAAGCAGACTATTTCAACTCCGTTGGTCTTTTCAGATATGTGGCTTGCGTAACGCCGGACAAACGTTTCAACCCTATTACAATAGGTTTTTCTAACTTAGATTTCTGTGTTTTCCATATTTGACAATGTACTATGCATCCATCAACGCTGAGAGCACTGAAACCATTTGAAGCAATGTTGCATTTGAAGCCTCTCAACTTGGTTTTCTGAAAAACCTTGAAATATGTTTGAGAGAAACCGTCAAGAGAAAGTTTTTTGGGATGTCTGATCACATCCAGAGGTGTCAAACCCCACCAGAGAAGTTCCAGGCTATTTCTCAATTTTCTAAACTATAAAATATTACTTGAACTTAAGCACTTATTGGATATGCTTAATTTTACTGTCGTTTTGCGTACCGCAGATACGCAAGTTAGTTTACATGAATTTTTTTAAAAATTCAAAAAGATAAAGCGACATTTCCCTGGACAGACGTCACTCTGGCAGTTTTCCAGAAAAATTACAGCTGACGGTAATGCAGCCACTCTGTCTTTTCACGCACCCTAACCAATTATCTATCATAGTCGATGCTTCTAGATCAGCTACGCCGGAATCCTTCACACTACTGTCCGTTGGTCACTTAAACGCACATTCTTTCGCGAAAACTTTCACATTCAGAACGTAAATGAGTACGTACGATGAACTTCTGGCGATATATTCTACCGTAAAGCATTTCCTACCTTATTGGAAGGTCAAGGTACATAATATTCACTGACCACCGACCTCTAACGTTGCTTTTGCCAAAAAAAATCTGCTTCTTTTCAGCACAATAAGATACCTTACGACTTCATTTCTCAGTTCAGCACAATATAAAGGGCATATATGGGTTCAAAAGCAAAAGTTCGCTAATACTTTGTCCCGTATTGTGACAGGCGATGCAAGAAGTAGACTTTTCTACTTAAAGACGGAATGCACAGGCTTCTGATGAAGAACTTTAAACCCTTTTATCAAAAAGAATGGTGTCACTTCTTTTGGAAACCTCTCTACTGACATACTTCATGAAACTCTGCTGGCAGTATCCAAGGAATGACATGGTGAGACCTTGACACCAGTAAGTTTCAGAAAGACAGTCTTCAATCTTGCACAACCTCTCATCAGGTGTCCATTGCTAAACGTCTTATTGAGCAGGTCGTATGGCCATCTACTTAGAAAAAGACATTTCAATTGAACTCGTTAGTGTCTGGATTGCCAAGGTGCAGGTACTCAGACACGCAACGTTCCTCTTCAGTCTTTTATTACCTTCGAGATTTGATCATACTCAATTTTATCTCAGCAGGTCCTCTTCTGCCTTCTAGACAGATACCTACTCACCTGTATGACCCGTTACGTGGCCTGCAAGGCAGTCCCCATCTCCGACATTTCCAAAATCGTTTGTGCATTTCATTACGGGTCAGTGGATCACGCCTTGACTTATCTTCAATCATCACAATGGATGAGGACGTGAATTCGAAACAAATTGTTTTCCCTTGCTACAAGCAAACTTTTGGGCGTCAAACGATCAGGACATTACCCATACCCATCCAATGTGGAATTGTCAGGTATTTTCGTCGATCTTTAAAGCAAAACCTCAGATATCACTGTCACAGAAATGGACCGAATCAATTCCAGTGGTTTTACTCGGGCGCTCAGAACGGCGATGGGAGAATCTACGGTGCACCAGACAGTTTATGGTTTAACCTAAGAACTACCAGTAAGATTTTTAGAAACCTTCGCAACGTCAGACCTCATCAGTTCTTAAAAAAATTACGAACCGTGTGGATCCAACTGACCTGTTTTTAGCTGTATCTCACTTGGCCTTACACACAAAGTATTCGTGCATCCAGCTTTAGGGACTTGCACATGTGTTCGCGCCACGACGAAGAAGGATTAAAAAACCACTACAAGCACCATTACGATGCTCCCTTACCGCGTACTCAAACGACCTGATAAAACGTTCATAAGCAGGAAGGAATGGCAAAGAGTCACAATCCTTTGATCGTGTAAAATACCGTTCTTCGAGAACTCAAATCAGTCATCTGCACCAACCATACTTTGTCACCTGGTGGCAGTTCCATCTTCAGTAAAGCCAGTACCTGAACCTTCTTCAGCCAGAGTTCAGATTGTCGCCTCCTCTTCACCTTGTGTGACGAGATCACAGCCGTGGTACACTTTAACCCTCGTTATCCCTAACTCCAGTGCCTGCTGCACTACGGCAGGGGGGGGGGGGTGTGGCGATCCTGAATTCCTCCGATGACGTCCTCTTAGAACTACTTATAGCTGCGCATTACATAGGTGCAGAAACTGGGCTAGATGTCATGCGCTAATAGCTTGAGGATTCAATCTGTTTTGCTTGTTCCATTAATATTAACTAGCACTTTCTTAATGTTTGAATTTGCTAATTTTTTTATACCACCAAATTTGTTGCTGTATTTTCCTTGTGAGTATTTGGACGCAAAACCTTTTCATGATAAAAAAACATCCATAGCTTCATAAGCTAATGGATTTTTTGAGATAATAAACCTAAATTTATTTTAAAATAGTTATACCATACCAATTTGTTTTATAAAAAGTCAATGGCCATTAACATTACATTTACATTATAGCATAATATGTACAATATGTATTTGGTACTTCAAATGGAATATTAAATCTTCATTTTAATGAAATTGACTCGGATATAGAATTTGTTTGAAAAAATTACAGCAATCTTGCTCTGCATGACTGTAAGTTTGCAGAAAGTTTCACACAAAACAAGAGTGCTGTCTTGAAACAAGTTATTGCAAAGAGTTAGTCACACTTGTCAGACTTGCAACAAGCTTGTTGCATCAAACACATTGCAATCTATGGCAAAACAGAGCGCAGACCGACCTCATATTTGAACCCCGACAACCCACTTTATGTCGCTTTATCCACTAAGCCTCGATTACGGAAGACAGATTGAGCTAATGAGACGTGCATCTAAAGTTTTTTATTTTTAACTGTCTTCTTGATTGCATTACTAAATTTTGACCAAAAAATATAGTTTGATTTCCTGTACATAATAATTATGGGTTTTCCAGAGTCTGTGTTAGTTGTAGTCGCAAATTAAGCGGTGCGGAACCCTCTAACATGGGTGATAAAAGATCGCATTGTTTCAGAGGCAGTTTACAATTTTTAGAATTTATTTTTTTCGTGAAAAGGCAACATGGACAAACTTCAACAACACACCTACTTAGGTAAATCTGAAGAAGTTTTGTAGAATTAGTTAACAATAATGAAATGTGAACTTACAAGAAAGACAGTAAAGTGCTATTTACACAGATATTTCTTTAATTTTTATGAAAATGTACTGAAGGCAAATATAAATTACTTTTGCTAAACTGAATAAAAGATTTTAAATAAATGAATTAAAATGAAAATATCACCCAGAATTGATGAAATTCAGAAATAACTTTCGATTGCAGAAAGTCGTTACATTTCAATAAAGTAATTGATAATTATCTAAAATGAGCTAGACATTTTTTTTTTTATTGTATCAACATGGGTATATTATATATTAGGGTGGATCCTTTCTTCTATGGAAAAAAAAATTATTTATTAATCACAAGAAGCTACCTATGCGGGAAGAATGTTCTATGGTATGGGGATGGAAAAATAATAAAAAAAAGAAAGTTAAATTCCCAGTAATACCTTACCAAAGGGCGTTGTATTTTCAGAAAAAATGGAAAAATGCCCAATTTTAATTATACGATTACAAAAATTATTATTAATCAAAACTACTTATACGGAAAGAGATGTTCTATGGTGGAAATTGAGAGAAAAAATAATAAAAAAATTTTTAATTCTAAATTTAATACTACCGAAGGGGTTGAATTTTTTTGGAAAATATTTAATATTGATTATTGATTACTACGATTTTAGATTCAAAATAATTGTTTTTTTTTTGCAATATAAATAACCAAAGTGATGATTAATGAGTGGTGAGTAGTACCAATGTACATTGCAGCATTTTACTTGGCTCAGCTCCCCTCCCACACTCAAATCAGTGTGGTTAAACAACCTAAACGGTAGGCAATGACTTTGCATTACTTTCAGAATTCTTCAGGGCTAATTCCCTTATGTGATTCTGTCATCAGCTGGCATGATGATATCAGGACATTTTCTGGATGGCCAAAATTTCCTTGCTAATAACTTAGGGCCTATGACATCCTTCAAATCATTCGAGAAATAATGCAATAGAACTATTGATCATTCTACAAATGCTGTACCTCATGTAGATTAATTTATGGTTTCCGTTTGATCTTGTTCCACATAGATACATAGACTTTTGCGATGAATATTTGTTAATGTCAATAAAACCTCAGATGAATTTTCGTGAGCTACATTGAACCTGAGGAATTCTGTTCATTGATTCTAAGATTTTTTCTACATTTAATCCAACAGTCAAATTCACTTAAAATCTAATTTTTTAGTAGTAGGTCTATATATCTGTTTGCAATTTATAGGTTTCAATTTTCAAAATTTATTATTATTTCTTTTCTAAATTTTGGTGTTCACTTTTAGCAAACATATATATATTTTAGCATGATAGAGAAATCGACTTTTATTGAAAAATTTTTTTAGATCCCTACGTACACTGCAAAAAAAATATCCGTTTTTTTGGATATTTTTCCGTATATTTGGTTTAAAAGCTGTTTTGTTGACAAGGCAGGTTTTCTGTTCCCTCTCAATATACGGTTAAAACCGTCAGTTTGAAATTCTATTTTTCGTCATACGGTAATTGCTTTCAGTGTAATGCTTTCCCTTTTTTATAATGTAATTTTATTGCATTCATTTGCTTATATTTTGCACTGGCGTTTCATCTCGCTATTTAACACGTATTTTGCAGTAGCTTGTCACTCATGAAAATAACCTTAAAACAAGGTGATCTGGCAATGATTTTACACCATAGGTGGCGTTACTAGAGCTATAGTAGCTTTAAAACCAAAATAGATTATTTTTATACATTTTATAAGTCTCCGATTGATCTAGTGGTTTGAGCAGAGACACTATTATTTCCATAGACCCAGTTTCGATCAGGAGAGTTAGAGACTGTCACCATCTTACGTAAAATCGTCAAGTAGTTCAATTAAATTATATTAAGTGGTAAAATTAATAAATTCAGTAGCAGTTAATTAATATTCCTGAATTGATAAACACATCCAGCGCATTTGAACTAAGCTCAGACGGAGACGAGAAAACAACTCAAACTTAGTCGATGACGTCACTTGCGCTGATGACTATTTTTACGGAAGAAAACTTAACTTCATACGGGTAAAACCGTTGTGACTACCAGTTTACTTCATGCTTTACGGGAAAAAAAACTTGTTTTCCTGTGGTAAAACCGTTGTACTACAGTTTACTTTGTAGCACACGGTTTTTTGTAATAGCCTATGATTTGAGCCATCATTTTACGGGACTTTTTTTACAGATTGGTATATTAAATAAATAGTTTCTCTCTATTTTTTAAATTTTAGAAATTATATTCAATCACGTGTTTTTCATGTAGTTAATATATATTTCGGTTTATCATGATTTGCTTTTATTTATATACCATATATAATTTGATTGGTGTGCAATAGCATTACTTTAGATTTTTTAAAAAGTAGTTAAATCTGTTATTGATTAATTGAATAATTTAATTTAATAAGACAATCTAAAGTAAATAAATCTTTAAAAGTAGTTAAATCTTTTACTACTCAACCAAGATAATTACTAATGATAGTTTATCATTAGTTAAGATCAATTACTTTATATTTTCTTATTTAATTTCTATATTTAATTTCTTATATTTTTCTTTTGAAGTGTATAAAACTTGAAAAAAGCAACAAATTATGAACCTTCAGTGTATAAAATGCTATTTATTTGATGATATTCAGAAATGGCCTGGGAAGATACGAGGAAAAATTACATGCAGCAAACAATTTTCATTATTTTTTTGTCGTAGGGTAGATATTACAGTTTTGGCCACATTAAAGAGAAAATTTGAAATGGAAATTTCACAGTGGATGACTGTTTAAAGCATATTAAATCATACTCATACTATTCTTTAGCAAATGTTATTGGCTTTCTACTAGTTATAAAATTTTTCTCAAGAATATTTTAGATTTTTAGTTATGAATTTTTAAATAAATTAACCCAATTTGCATCAGTTTTGACCACACTAATATTATATTTCTAACAGACATTTTAATGAATTTTCAGCCAAAATAAATCATTTTTATGCAATATGTATTTTAATTCATTATTTTCTGTTATTTTAAATGTGATTTTTTTATGAATTTATAAAGATATGTAATAAAATTTTCCTAATCTGATTTCAACTGCAGATTTCAATTTTAAAAGAAAAGAAACAGGAATGCAGAAAACAATCTAATTTGGTTGATAAATACAAACTGCATATACTCACATAACTCTTTTTATAAAATATGAAACAAAAAATAGGGAGAGGAATAAACTTACATTGCAAAAGCATAGTTTTTTTTTTTTAAATCTTACAAATCAAGAATTTGCATTATTATACTCACTAATAATATCCACATTATATATTTTCGTTATTTTTAATTGCAACGTTAATCAAATTCATCAGAATCATTTTTAATATTAGCGCATTCCATGCACATAAAAAAATATTCATCACTCGAGTCAGGTTCCTCAAGTTGAAATTTTCTAACATAAATGTGAGGTAAACATTCAAAATGGAGATATTTTTGACATTCCATTTTGAATGGCGTTAACTGCATGAGCAACTATAGACGGTGCGTAGCAAAATCTTTTTATGGAAATGATACCTGCCTTCTTATTTTTGATTGGTGCCTATGTAAAATGAATACAAAACTAAATCAGTTAATCAATCAGTCAGTTCTCAATCTCAAATGCAGTTAATGCTATTTTTCATAATTATAGTATTAAGAAATTTTGTTTTGATTTTGAAAATGACTTTATTACATCTAAAAATCTACAAGAAATTGCCTTAAATCTGAAAATTTATTCAAACAATATTTTGATAATAAACAGTGACGAAAAAATTCTTTAAATGTTACTTTGATCATCTATAAATGTATTTTTAGAAAATTACTTTAAAAAACACTAAGTGTTGGAAAACAAAGTTTAAAACTTCAAATTCTAAAAAGTAATTCTTGTTTGTGAAAAGATAGGGAAAGATAGGGAAATAGAAAAGATTCAACTTCATTTAGTTAACATTATTCACTTTATATTATCTTTTCAGTATCTTGCATTAAAAAAAGATACTTTAAACTTTTTTTTCGTGTACTGAATTGTGATTTCTGTGTTCCAGAGTTTTCTGGCCTTCTATAACATCAGTAACTTTGTGTGTGTATCTCTTTACTTATGTTATAGTTTAATTATTCACTTAAGTCCTTGGTAGACTAGGTTGCGTGTATAAAATATGATCAATCAACTATTGAACAAACGACAGTCTTTTGCAGCTAAACATCTTTATTTCTATGAGCGAAGAGCACTAAAATGGCACTAACAACATCCCGTAGTCATTAACTAAACGTTTTCTGACAAAACCACGTTTTTACAAAACATACCAGTTCTATTAACAGTTATTGTACAGTTATACAATTTAGATCATACAGATACAAAAATTGTAATATATAAATTCCTTTATAAAAATTATGGAATTCATCTAAAGAATTAATTATAATTATTTTCCCGAATATAATACTGTTTAACACAATTTTATTTTTTCCTTAATTATATTTATTTCTATTTTTAATTTATTGAAGCCGTAAGGCTAAAACTGGCCTGACTAGTGCAGCCATCTAGTGAGGGAATGACACACTACTGCTGTCATTACATTACTCCCCTGCCAGTAACTAAGTTGCGACACAAGGAAAACATGGTAGGGTACAAGCAATCACATTTCCATTCGAACTGGAGCCAATAAAATGAAATATTATGCCAAATTTACAGGCAATACATTTAGGATAAAATTCTATCGTACGCCCAAGTTACTAGAACTAAGTAGCCTTATATTTAACACCATTTCAAGGGCCAATTGTGACAACAGCAAACTATTATTTTTAAAAAATGAATACTATAAGAAATCTGGAAAAATAAATATATATTTACTTAAATAAACACAAAAATCAACCAAATGCAATGTTACCTTCACCTAATTTTCGATTGTCTCGGCATACCCTTAGAAATCCACAGGACACCACTTTCTTAGAAATGACAATTACATTAAATAAGGATCAAATCACAATTTCTTTATTTATACCGAAAGCAGAAATTCAGTACATGCGAACCATTTGTCAAAACACAGTGAATAATCTGAATTTTCAAACTGAAATTGGAATTTTACTGCAAATAACATATTTAAATAAAATTTTCATTAAAATGAGGTTCACCCTTAACTGAATTATCAAGAGAATGTCACTACAGACTTAATTGGAAACAAATGGAGAATAAATTTACCATACAAAAGTATGTACTCTAAGAACATTATGTACATTCACAAGTCACTGGACTTTCTAATATGCACACATTGAACTTGAATACAATGTGCACACAATATTAAAATTCAAATATATTGTATAGATTTGAACATAATGGGAACACAATGCTTAAATTTAAAAGCAAAGAAAATACAATGCTAACTTTGAATAAAATGTAAACACAGGAGAAAGAGAAAAAAAATAGATACCAACTTAAATAGCTCATAGAGCACATATTAGAGACAAATCAAAAATACTAAATACAAGGAAGTTAAAAGTCACTGAATATTACGTTATCACTCCTGGAATCGTACAGGGGTCCTTACTTTTCTGACACAACGAGTTGTGTGTTTATTGTCCTGATGCCGTGCCTGAGAAGTTTGTGCATTTGCACTTTCACTGGTTTTACTATTCTTTGAAGAAGCATCAAGCAGGTTATCACTATCTGCCTTTAACATGTATGCTGGCTTTCATCTATCAACGGAAATGTTGACATTTTTCCCTTTTATAGCCACAGTAAAATATTTTTCATGTCTCGTTAACACAGGGAATGGTCATTCATATGCAAGTTCCAGAGATTTCTTCACTCTGTCTATCCTGACAAACACATGCGAGGAAGATTTTAGATTTTTATGCAAAAATATTTTCTGATTGGTTGGATGCTGAGTTTTGATGGGTATTAAATTATTCATATAACTTTGCAACTTACCCACAGAAGTTTCAGGGTCCAATTTTGAAGAAGGTTCCACAAAAAATTCACCAGGTAGTATAAGATTTGTTCCATAGACCATATCTGCTGTGGAGTGATTTCATCCCTGATAGCAGATCTGAGTCCTAAAAAGTACTGTTGGTAGACTTTCAGTCCATTTCACATTATTATGTGCTATCTTTCTATTGTGCCATTGCTTTGGGAGTGATAAGGCGTGGTGTGCTGCACCTTAGCCCCATATATCACTGCTAAATTAAGGAATAGTTGAGCTTCAAACTGCCTTCCTTGATCTGTTATGATACGAGTTCGAACACCAAACCGACAGAGCCAGTGTTCGTAAAATGCCTTGCTTACCATTTCTTCCGTAATTTCTGGTAAGGGTATGGCTTCCATCCAGCATGTAAACCAGTCGATACATGTTAAACAATACACTTGACCATTTGATAGTGGCATTGGCCCAATGAGGTCAATATGTACAATGCTGAACCTTGTATCAACTTCTTGAAATTGTGCAAATTTACTTTTGGAATGCCTCGTGACCTTGGCCTTTTGACAATTGATGCATGCTTGAGCCCATTCTTTGACTTGTTTATTGATACTTGGCCAAATGAACCTGATAGCTAACTGCTTCACAGTAGATCTGATGCCTGGATGGGACAAGCCATGAATTTGGTTAAAAATCTTTTTGCGAAAACTGGTGGGAATGTATGGATGAATCTTGTTCTGCGATACATCACACCATAAAGTTTTTCCAGATGGCAGGACATATAGTTTAAAATCTAGAGATGTGCTCAGTGGCGGATTTTGAAGATACGAGGCCCCGGGCGCAAAATTATTTTGAGGTCCCCTCCCAAGAAAACTTTATTGATGATAAAAATGTAATGTAAAATAACTTATTTATGCTTTTAATTTTTGGTCTTCTTTATCCAATTTGAATTATATATATATATACTAGCTGATATGCCCGGCGTTGCTCGGGGTAAAAATATGTTCAAGAATCTCGTAGTTATTCGTACTCCATTTTCCCCTCCCCATCATTGCTACGGCAACAGCAGAAACTCTTTCATATCTTGTATTTTTTGCCATTATCCGGAGTACAATTCTCTTGTCTTTAGTGTTTTTGTCACTGACCGGAAAAAAAAACCGCATAGTGTTCTTTATTTTTATCCTTAGGCCTTCTCCCTCCTGTAGGAAGTGGGATCAACAATCTTGAGGGATTTTACACACTCATTACGACCATTAAAAATTTGTAAAATTAAATGGAGCATAGCGGAAAGAGAGTAATTAACATCATTGTGTTGTGGTGCAAACATACTGAAATAGGTATATGCTATGAAATAAAAGCTAAATAAAATTTCTGCCTTTCTGTTAACATTCAAACAATATTTTTATCATAACTTTCACTATGGTGAAAATACCGGAATGAAGGATTTGATAAAACGATCAATGGTTTGAATTTAATTACAATAACAGAAAGCATTGCTACAAATTGTGTATGAAATAAATTTGAAATGTTTATTAAATTAAGGAAAAAAACTCGTGGCATTTAAATTGAAATCATTAAAAGGATAATTTTCTGCTCTTTGCGATGGTATGTAAATAATTTACGTGCAATATATTTTTCTGAAATTATTGGCGAAAAACTGAGATAAAACGACGATAAGTGGCTTAATTTTCGTTATTTAATTAAATATCTTAGAAAGTAATTTTTCGAAAGTTTGAAAAAGCAGAATTAATCTAGGAGCGACCCCAGAAGGGCGTGTGCAAATTTCATATCAAGACTATTCACCGTTTAGGAGGAGTTCTTGCGACAGATAGACCACTAATACATCTTTTTTCACCTTCGCTTTTTCCTCTTCCTACGATAGGAACCGGACTAAGTAGTCTTGAAGGTTTAGCACACACTCATTAGGATCAGTTAAAAATGTGTGAAAATTAAACAAAACATCGAGAGAATAATTCACTAACGTCATTGGATCACTGTGTAACCATATTAAAAGCTGTAAATGCTACGACAACAGGAAACCGGAAGTGTAAAGTCTCCTTTGATGTCTATGCTCCAAGAAAACAATATTCGTATATTAACTTTAATACTGGCAAAAGCCCGCGCGCGGAGCAGTAAATTGGCTTAAATTTATTTCTATAAGAATAAAATTATTTTTAGAAATTGCGTTAATTATATTTTTTAAACCTTAATAACAATCAGATAAAACAATTTATCGCAATGGAATTATTATCATTAAAAAGATAATTTTCTTCTCTTTAAAATGACATAAAAATAATTGTTGTCTAATAAATATTTCAGAAGTTATTCGCAAAAAACGTCTGAGCATTAGGCTTAACAGCGGCTAATTTTTGTTACTTAATTAAATATCTTAAGAACTAATTAACTCTGAAAGTTGAAAATAGCACGCCATTTGATCACTGTGTAACCGTGTTAAAAGTTGTAAATTCTACAACAACCGGAAGTGAAAAGTCTACTTTGTTGTTATGCTCAAAGAAAACAATATTTTCTTATATTATGTTTAACACTGGTAAAAGCCCGCGCGCGAAACAGTAATTTGGCTTGAATTTATTTCTATAAGAATAAAAAGCATTGTTAGAAATTGCGTTAAAAATATTTTTTTAAACCTCAATAAAAAACAGAGAACACACTTCATCGCAATGGAATTAATATCATTGAAAAGATAATTTTCTGGTCTTTAAAATGGCATAAAAATAATTGTTGTGTAATAAATATTTCAGAAGTTATTGGAAAAAACGTCTGAGCATTAGGCTTAACAGCGGCTAATTTTTATTTAATTAAATATCTTAAGAACTAATTAACTCTGAAAGATGAAAATAACACCGTTAACCTAGAAATGTGCTCTAGAATGTCGTGTGCAAATTTCATGTCGCTACGTTTCGCCGTTTAGGAGGAGTTCTTGTGACCGACAGACGGATACATGTATTTTCTGTTTTATATTATAGATATAATTTAATATTTTTAATAATTTATATAATTAATATTTAATAATTTATATACAATATTTTTCCAATATTTTTTGCTTCTTTTATATATATGTATGATTTTAAATAGATATAAAGAAATCTTTTTTTATTCAAAACAGAGATTTTTTGGTTTGAAATTTAAAATAATTATGTGACAGTGATATCTTTCGGTCTTTGATTCTATCTAGTGGGTAAGACATCGAAGTATCCAAATTTTATATTTAACAGGAACAAAGTTTCAAAATTGTTTTTAATAAATAAAGTTTTTGTTTTTCTTCACTTAAATTTAAATTCGCTTAACTTATTCATTTATAAAATGGTAAAAGAGCTCATAAATCATCAATTTATCGTTATGAAATATAATGAATTTTACAATAAACTGAGAACCATTTTATAGCCATTTAAGTTGGGGGCTGGAATAAGCAGTGTCTACTCTTTTGTCCCAAAGGATTGAATGGTATATTCTAATAACAATACAGGCAGAAAAAGAGGGAAATTTTAGAATTACTCTCCCGAAAAATTTTAAAATCAGTATTTTAAGGTAAATTAAGATAATTATTCAAAAAAAATATTATATAGTTTAAGCTCTACAAAGTAAATCATTAATTTTTTTTTTAACTGTTCCTTTCTTTTAAACTGTTCTGTTCTTTAAAAAAATGTGAATGGGAATTCTAAAACAAAGCAATATGTTTTATATATAATATGTCTAATCAAAAGTGTACCATGAAAAATTTGTTTACTAATTCAGTTTATTCACACGTTTTCTGATATAAAAAATATAATTAAATAAACATTCTTCAGTGGTAATAAAACAAATTATAGTGCTAAAGGGTAACAAAAAATGAAATTAAACTTTAGAAGGAGATACAAAAATAAATATTATATCAAATATATTAGTAGCAGCAATAAAATGCTACTTTTGAAATTCGGAGTAAAATTTTATGAACACAGAAGCAGATATGGAAAGACATAAAATTACTAAAAAGTCACTTTTCTTGCTTTTAATTTTGAGAATTTGTCTATAATTTTTTCATAATCGAATTCCTGTACTACATTATTTTCAATAAATAAAATCAACAGTTCATTTAAATGAGGTTGGCTCATACTATTCCGCAAATAGTTCTTGACGCCTTTCAGAACTGAAAACGATCTCTCTCCTCTTGCATTACGAATTGGTAGAGTGAGAAAAAAATTTAAAATTGTTTCCACGTTGGGAAATGTTGATTGTAGACCCTCTTTAATCAATTTGCACATATCCATTGGATTTGTTACGTTTTCATTTTTTGTGTATTTAATAAAATGTTTCACTTCATCCTTGAAATAATGTGCTTCGATATCATCAGCATATTTTGTGGTTAAGTTTGTTACGCAAGTTTCAAATGCCTTTTCTTCTAATTTACCGTCAAATAAAAAATTGAAAGCCATTTAGAATATTGTTATAGGTAGTCCTTCTTTGCGTAAAGCAGAAAAGCATTCCTGTTGTCTTTTATTTTGAATCCAATCAGGTTGAGTGACGCCTTGAGAAAGTTCATCTGGTGGATTCTTTAATCCGTTACTTTGTTCAATCTTTATTTCTTAATAATTTTTATTTTGTTTCTCGATGATTTATTATATTTATAATAGAAATTAATATAATATAAATTAACGTATTTATTATAATAATGAATCATAAAATACCGGTTATAATAGCGAGCAAACATAACTTAGCTTAAGACAAATTTTATAAATGTGTATACAAGTGCTTTAACTTTTTTATAATTTAAAAATCAGCTTTATTTAAAAACATAATTTACGAAATCTTTTAGTTCCTCAAGATTTAAATGCATTTAGAAATAAAACTATGCATGAAATGATTTGAAATAAATAAAAGAGATACCCAATGAAATGCAGTAAAACATATTCTGAATCAATAGCCATAGTGCACAACAAAGGCATACAAATCTTGTGTAGAAGTTCGGTAATTAAATCAATTTTAATAATTTTATGTTAAAGAGATTCGAATTGATATAAGCAATATAGAAGATTCGAGATGCAATGGATTATAAAATATTTAATTTCTTAAAGTTTGTTTTTCTTACAAAAAAAAATTGAAAATTCTTACTTTTCTCTTCAAGAATCTTTTATCTTTAAATATATATATATATATATAATCAATCTTTTGACTTGAACGTCCGAATTAAAATTTCTTAGCGAATTACGAAATGCGCTAAAAAGGGCTTTTAGGTTATAGCATTCATTTTTACTTTTGATAAGAAAAAGAATTAAGAAGAACTGAAAAAAAGGCTATTTTTTCTAATCATGAATTAAAATCATCACTTTATTATTGCAACGTCGTGTAATGCTGATGACATATCGTGACAATCCCGAAACGAGTTTTAATGATAATAAACATACACTGAATAAAAATTATTTAGTGTTTAAATAAATAGCAGCATTCACATTGAAATTTAATACATTTTTGCATTTTGATCGCTGCAAATCAGATAAATCTTTTAATGTTTTATGACAGAATTATTTTACTGTTCTCATTATGGTAGTTACTTTTCAACCAACGCGGCATACGAGTGGTTAACATCTACAAAAGTATCTGGAATTACATACAGATTATATTTTTATTCTTTCAATTTTTAAGTTATAAATAGAAATGTAGGTACTCGTCTGCTTTTGTGTTGATATTTCTTTCATATTTGGTAGTCGAACATTGATCTTTTGACCACTTCCATCTCAAGACGCTATAAGGTCTCTCTGAGAAAGAAAGAGGAATTTTTACTTTCTTTTTACAAGATGCTTTACGCACGTCCTACTTTCTTCTAATTTAAAACAGAGAAGCACACCTTTTCTCTGCAATTATTTTCCATGAAAGAAAGACCAATAAGACTGAGGCCCCCGCAACTAAAACGTTGTAAACATGACTATATAAACGCCCCCAAAAACGCTTTGCGGCCGTCCACAAATGATGTAACGCTTGGAGGAGGGGAGGGGGTTCGTGAAATTGTGACAGTTTGTGACAAGGGGGAGGGCGGGGGTAACAAGAAGTGTGACATCACATATTTTGGTTAAAATTAAAACATTTAAAATCAGCAGATTAAATTTTGAAGTTATTTTGAAATTAACAGAATTTGGAGGTATTTTTTTAATCATGGCTGAAACAACTTTCATGTGATTTTTTTTCTCACTTATATTCCTTTTTTTTCGAAAAATGCATTCAGAGTAGGTTATGAGAATATGATAGCGGCAGAAATTCTTCACGATTAGAAGAAAACCTCCCCTATCACACCCTTGAAATATTCAACAAACGATACGTCGCCCCACCTGGGTGAGTGGTCGTAGAACTGGTAGTGGCACAAACTGGTTGATCTTATTGAGGCGTTTTTCTTAAAATTCAATTTGTTTAAGAGTAGATTGTGTTCATAAAAGTAAAGATAAGATTTAAAGCAAAATATATCACATTCCAAAATACTACTGTTTTCAATTGCTCTTTTATATCAATATTTTATTACTATTGAATATTAATAAGGTTTTTTGTTGTAAATCTTAATCTTATTTCATACAAAATAAGTACACATATAAGCATTATTATTGTTATGCTCACAAATGTCATTAAAACACATAGTTAAAGTTTAAAAATAAAATTTGATATATGATCTATAACGTAGTGCTTTGTTTCTGAACTGCAAGTGTATGTTTATGTAATATAGTGTGACATGTGACAAGGAAGGAGGGGGTACGATGAAGTGTGACGCTTTGTGACAAAGGGGTTGAGGGGGGTCAAAAATATTGAAAAAAAGTGTGACATCATTTATGGACGGCCCCTTAAAGAAAAGCGCTGAGTGTCTCCTTTTCAATGATGCACATTGGTTTCTTCAAGGGGCATTATTTCTTTCCCCCTTAATCTCTAGTAACAGTCTTACTCTACGGTAAGAGTCTCAGACAAGAAAACCGTTTCTTTTAAAGATAGGCGAATTCCCTTGTTTGTCAGCTTTATGACAGTAAAATGAAACTACAAAAAAAGCATGTCTTATAGCCATCTCTCAAAAGAACTACACCCTTTTCACACAAAGGGATGCAATCCCTTCAGTCTTTCCTTTCGCTTCCGATACCAATAAAAAAAATCGAAACGAGTCCGAGCGGCTGGACTTTGCACAGAGGAGGTGTCCTGTTCCAACAGTCGGAGGGTTGCTCGAGTGTTTCTAGATCGGTTTCAACGTTTTGGACAAACATTAGTAAATGCGGGTGGTCGCATTTCGACGGCAATAAATCCCCAAGGCTTATTTCCTCCCAATGCTTCGTTCCAGGGCCAGGTTTTCTGGCCTTGGCTTCGTTCCACTGTTTTCACTCCTTTATTATTTTTT